>CAWWDR010000675.1:0-10000 GCA_963942565.1 Maea johnstoni | reverse complement strand
GTTCATTGATTGGCCTACGTGCTAGTTCTATGAACAAGTGAGGTTATATGGTAATACTGCGTGTTACGTTGCAGATGAAAGACGCCTGAGAATACTGTATAACTGCTTAATTTGGCGTGTACTTAAGTTGGCGTTTTTTTTCAAAAACGTATTTTCCCTGTATTTATTTTGGCGTCTGGAGCAGTCAGAACAACGTCATCTTTACGTAGACATATTTTTATGCAATCTTTATTTTGGCGTTGATGGGCATTCGCCAAAAAACCCCAAATTAAAAACCACGCTAAATTAACCATTTATACAGTACTGTAGAAAGTCCTGTCGAACCCAGGAAAGTGGGGTTATTTATGCATTAAACCTCCAGAGATGGAGAAACGCATATACAATTGAATTAAAGAAACACTACATACAGTAAAATAAGATACAAGAAAATAAGATAGTCATATCATCACGGACATGACATTGTTACAATGATGCAAGAGTGATCACACCCTGCAAAATAGAAGCAAGACAATCTCAGTACATGGCTCCAGTTACTCTTAATAAAAAAAGTATCTAGTCAAAAGCTGGAGAAATTCACGCTCTAATGAGCCACGGTATCTAAGAAAGTTTTTTCACTGGACAGGAGAGCATACATAGAGTCTGTTATACCATTCTCGGGCAGCTGAGGGTCAATTGTTATCTTATTGAATGCAGCTCTCACAGGGGAGATCCCAAGATCTATAATTCTTGCAATCAAAGTACCAGGAATTATACGGCCTGTAACAACATAGTTCTGCAGCATATACAGGACAATATCTCTTGCTGGTGTATCGGTTTGGCAGATTTTTATATAATAAAGAAAGATTATAGTGTGCAATGACATTGGGTAGTGTAGGTATATCCAATGCTGACAGTAGATTGGAATGGTGGCCATATTGCATCTGCTCACGATTGGTACTGATAACTTAAAGGCCCGTTCCCACTAGGTTTTTTTAGTGTAGCGACCGAACAGCGAGCGTTGCGAATTATAAATCGCTGCGTGGTCGGTGTAGATTGACCCAATTAATGTTTGTAGCGACCAGATCGTTGAGCCCGTTCCCACTAAGGTTTTTTAGTGTAGCGACTGCACAGCGACCGCAGCGATTTATAATTCGCTGCGGTCGCTGTGCGGTCGCTACACTAGATCGCAGATGTGGGAACAGGGCTTAACTGAACTTTCCATAGGTCGTTAGGGTAACGATAGATTACGAGTACGTAACGAGTGAGACGATAGCATAACGATGATTAAGATTGCACAGCGACCTCATCGATAGCACAGCGACCTCACAACGACCACAACCACTTTACAGCGACTGCACCGCGGACCATTAGCGATCCAGTGCCCTACTTTTTCTACAGCGATTTTTTTGAACATGTTCAAAAAAATCGCAACAGATGCTCGCCCACAGCGAACCGCTCCGGATGCGTACCGACCGCAACGAGGGCATAACGGACCACACCGATCTACTTAGCGACCGCGCAAAGACCGCAGCGACTCATAATTCGCAACGCTCGCTGTTCCGTCGCTACACTAAAAAACCTTAGTGGGAACGGGCCTTTAAGATGTTTCACGTAGAGATATATTACGACTTCGTCTTCACAAGGTTTAGATTGGCGATCAATACATCGAAACTGCACTAATTAAAATAATGAATTTTCTAATCTTGCGGCTTAGAATTTACAATTTATCAACCTCATGGCCGGGCCGTCGAGCGTATTGCAAGGAAACTACTCCACGTGTCTCACCAGTGCATAGTGTGAGGTGTCGACGCAGGCAATATAAATGTGCGGCGTTGTGGAGGACTATCTATGGTCCATCTGCAACTGAAAGACCGCTTGGAACTATTCGTGAAGAGTAGGGAATATCTTCCCGGTTTCGGGTTTCTATCTCGTCGCGATATGACCTAAGCTGTTGAAAACGACGTAAAACCCAATTCCTTCCCTTCCCTTCCTTCGACGTAGGCATTAGGAAAAGCTGCCATTACCTTGGGACGCATACACACACGTGTAGATGTGGCGGACCGTTTTCCCCAGGATACTGTATAACTGGTTGATTTAGCGTGGTTTTTAATTTGGCGTTTTGGGCGAATGCCCATCAACGCCAAATTAAAGATCGCATAAAAATATGTCTGCATGAAGATGGCGTTGTTCTGACTATTCCAGACGCAAAACTAAATACAGGGAAAATACTTTTTTGAAAAAAAACGTCAACTTAAGTACACGCCAACTTAAGTACACGCCAAATTAACCAGTTATACAGTATACGGCATCCTCCAACGTTGAATAGTTCCTGCAGGAATCATGATTTATGATAAATGATATTTGAATAGTGTGAGAGAGAAATTCTACATTTACTTCTGACTTTTCATGTGTTTATCTTAAAATGATAGAAAAAACTCGTACATATTGAAAATAATAAAGCTTAATTCCGCTTTGACTTATAAGCGACCAAGTCCAAAATCATAACTAATACAGTACAGACATTTAATTTCTTCACCAGTCGACCGCACGTCTGACAATGCCTGGTTGTATAAAAAGCCATGCTAAGATGTCAAGAAAATAATCTAAACAAATCAATGACACAGATGTAGCTTGCACATCAAAGCTACGTTCAGTTATAATGTCATTTATACATCCATGCCAAGGAAACTGGGTAGCAATTGGGCATACGGTCGTTTATTATGCCCGGGCTGCCCACGCATTTAGTGCAGGAATGAAATGTCGGCACTGTAGTAACTAATAGAAAGTCGTGCTTTTGGGTGTGATGCATTTTTGTCGCTTGGCCTTCATTTACAATATTTTCCTAACGTAGTGGGCCCATTGCGGGAATTTGAGCGTTAGAGTGTTGGCTAATGAGCTACCTACACATGGTATTATTGGATGCTGTGGTTTATTTTGGACGAGAGAACACGAGAAGTGCATCATGCAGCGAGACACCATGCTTAGATTGCTGACTATTTCCACACACACACACACACACACACACACACACACACACACCCCGGGGGGGGGGGGGGGGGGGGGGGGGGCACTCAGGTACAGAGGGGGGCCGCACCTTAGTTACGTATTTCGCGGAAGAAGGGGTATTTTTTGAAGACCTCCGCATGTCCGCGATTTTGTAAAAGAAGGGTACTTTTTTGTACCCAGGTACGAAGTATGGGGGTCAAAATCCCCTTACAATCCACGATACATACGCGGCTCTGACGCCGAGTGACTCCCGAAGTATCTGGGCTTCCGAGTTTGCTGCCGCCACTTGCTGCTGCTAAACACGCAGCGAATTATAAAATCTAAAGTTAAAATACGTGTTCCCGTTCAACCAATGTCAGTGTTTTGATAAAAGAAGGGGTGTATTTTTAGTGGAAAAAGTCAGCGTTTTTATTAAAATAAGGGTGCTTTTTTGGCCAGAAATCAGTGCTTTAGGGGTATTTTTAAATTTTGATAACGAACGTATGCGCCCCCCTAAATACCCAAGTGCCCCCCCCGGGACACACACACACACACACACACCATTCTACTGTCACGCAAGATAACGCGAACATTGTAGCAAACAGACTTTGCTGTTAAGTAGCACATAATGTGGCCAAATAACTCGTCCCCTTCATATAATGACCGTTTTCTGCAGGAATAATTCACGCTGGGGTTGAAAGCTGACATGAAAACCCAGTTCGCTGTATTTTTACGAGCAGAGTGACGGACCATTTTCTTACTGTTAAAATCATAAGCATGATTTATGAAAGGTGTTTCCAAGACAGTACAATACAGCCACCTGCTGCATACATTTTTACATGCACGTGCTTTAAAGGCGGGCCATTTGATATTCTGGGAAGGGCTGTCCGTTTTAGAAAAAATAATTTGGGCCCTGAAAATCAAGAAATATATTCTGGCGCGGTAGGGTAAGAAAACAATTTCTGGCCCTGAAAATTAAACATCTGGCATTGCCAGGAGACAGAAAAATTTGGCTCGCAGTCTTGGGAGAAAACATCTGAACAGAATAGCCAAACCGGATAGCCAAATCTCTGAATAGCAAATGGCCCGCCCCTTATTACTGTATAACTGGTTAATTTGGTGTGTACTTAATTTGGCGTTTTCTTTTCAAAAATGTATTTCCCTGTATTTATTTTGGTGTCTGGAGCAGTCAGAACAACGCCATCCTCATGTAGACATATTTTTATGCGATCTTTCGTTGATGGGCATTCGCCAAAAAACGCCAAATTAAAAACCACGCTAAATTAACCAGTTAAACAGTATTCATGCTGTCGTCGTCGTCGTCTGACCTCTTCCTACCTAGCCTTCTTGCTAACGTCTTGGTGCAATGTTCCTTTTACGAATTACTCAAAAATAAAGTGTATCTCCGTTATGTAAATGAGTGATTTTTGTTAACATATTCCCTTCAAGTACTGTAAATCACTTAAATATGGCGTGAACATTATATAGCGTAATTACGGTACTGCCCTGGATAGCGTGATCTAATTATAGCATAGAACGGGAACAGCAGCAGCAAGTTCATATAAGAATTTAATAAAGACGGGATTTTACAATAGCGCATGTGGGCAGAGCGCTATTATCGCTTTATTATTGTTTCTGCTATACTTAAGTAACTTACTGAATAGACGGTGTTCAAACAGACACAGTAACTACGCTGTTTAGACTACTGCACAGATGGAAAATCTGAGAGTCTCTCCTGACTAACTGTGAAGAAAACTAAAAGCTTCATGGTCCCACACACATGTGCGTGGTCGAATCTAATGCTGTGTGCGGTTACTGTATAACTGATTAATTTGGCGTTTACTTAAGTTGGCGTTTTTTTTTTCAAAAAAATATTTTCTATGTAATTATTTTGGCGTCTGGAGCAGTCAGAACAACGCCATCTTTATGTAGACATACTTTTATGCGATCTTTGATTTGGCGTTGATGGGCATTCGCCAAAAAACGCCAAATTAAAAACCACGCCAAATTAACCAGTTATACAGTACGTACAAAGCATGGTGACATGTTTAGTTAGTTTTTATATTCAAGTTTAGGCTAAACATTAGACACAATTACAAACATTATGAATTCTCCGAGAGTAGTGTTCGAACATCTTATCCCAATCATACCACATGACCAAGTACATTTTCTACAAATATCAAATATATAAAAAGAAATGGAATAAATGGACATTTAATGTCCACACAATAAAACATATTCTTATTAAACAAATGGAAGCAGAAAAATATACTGGAAAAATCTCAAATAGAACAAAATCTTTCTAGGTAAATGGTCACCAATATACAACCGTTTAAGAAATTGACACCAAATGGTCACCAATATACAACTGTTTAACAACTTGACACTCAAAAAATTGCTATTGATATATCAATTTGTACAGAGAACTATTGTAGAAGAAACAAACAATTTTCTTCATGTGATATATGATTGTAACATATCGTGAAAGGACAAATAAATTATAAAAAAGTACATTTTCTACAGTATAGCTTGCAATATAAAAGAATAATCTTATATAGCCAGCTTGCTACGAAATCTCTTTAGCTGAAGATGTCACTTACACACGTTAAATGTGGGGTAGAATTAGATACCTTATTGAGTTATTGCCCGGGCAGTATAGGTTTTAAACAATGTCTTTCAGGTGTCCAGCATACGCGTCCTTCACTTCATCTTGACATATGTGTTGAATGCTGGCAAACAGACAATACTGTAGAACACATATATGATGCGTGTCCCAAATATAGCGAATTGGGAATTTTCGCATCATAGCGTATCTTTATGTTAGCGACGGTAGCCGCCAATGACAGCGCCAGTACAGTAAGAAAAAAAGTACAGCGTTTATATATTATATATCGAAGCGGAACCACACGCTATGTACGCTATATATAACAGACGCTAACATTGTGTGTTCTACAGTATTACTTTCCTTTTACTTGTGGTACACGATTTTATATCCTATGTGCAGTATTATTGAGAAATATTTGTATGAAGCATCCACGAAAATGTGTCTGATCACACACGTGCAACAGTTTGAATGTTGTCAGTGTGTATAACTAATGGGCGTGTTGATCTACATGTAGTTACAACCAGTGTACTCAGAATAGTTCTACATCAACAGATACATCCAGTTGATAAAGCAATATTTCGGAGGTAATTGATTAAAATAGGACAGTATGGTTCTATATAAGCATGAAAGATGTATACAAAGTATACAAATATAAATTTGGAAAACTGCATTTTTTGCAGCGTTGGTGTAGACAAGTACACGGTGTCCCCAAACAAATGCAACGAGCTACATTTCCCTAGATTTCAGGGAAAGTAGGAAGCCAGTATTTATCATTTATACACTGTTGGAAAGCTACATATCTCAGCTAAGCACCATGAAAAATCACAATGAAATGATATTCCTGTGGGGAGTTATCCCTCCAACATGACACCCCCTCTGATGTGAAATCGCGCGCGACCGTTACTTGGCCTGTGATACACAAGCTAACACTAATTTACCTGCTTTCAACGGTTTAACCTGCTTCATCCATGTGTGAAACAAAGCCCTGGCTTACCTGTCAAAATGCTAAGGGATGACCAGTCAATCATGAGCAAAATTACTTGGTCCGAATTCCCATTTGAATAATTTGAGTGGAGCGATTGCATGATCACTGGACAGTCCCTTCCTAAGCTTCCATTGCAACTGTTATGAGTACATGGTGGGCCAGCAATTTACACCTCAGGAAGACTTTATTTGAATTTAATTGAGCCCAAAAAGATGTGTTAATATAATCTGCCCTCAACTTATGGCAATATGCCTTTAGATTCATTGTTTTAGGGGTGTTCAAGCCATCAGTATGGGAATATTACATGCAAACACACAAGAACCTCTCGTGTGCAATTTCACTTTGGAGGGGGTGTGACCTTTTGGGGTATATCTCCCCTCAGGAGTATTGTTTGATTTTGATTTTTCTATGTTAGTTAGCTGACATATGTAGCTTTTTAAGAATGTAAGAACAATACATAACCGGTTTCATAGTTTTCCAGCAATCAGGGAAAATGTACCTCGTTGCTAGCTTGTATATTAACAGGCCAGTACCCGGGCGCGATTTCACTTCAGAGGGGGGGGGGGGGGGGGGGTCATGTTTGGGGGGATATCTACCCACAGGAATATCATTTCATTGTGATTTTTTCATGGTGCTTAGCTGAGATATGTAGCTTTCCAACAGTTTATAAATAATAAATATTGGCTTCTTATTTCCCCTGTAATCTAGAAAAATGTAGCTCGTTGCATTTTTTTTGGGACACCCTGTAGAGATGCTCTAATTGGAAGTTGAATAGGAAGAGTTGGTCATTTAAGTAATTTGTGTAAGTCATTACCTAACCTCGATTATTGTCTGTTGTATTGTTATCTCCGTATTAGATAGATTGTGTTCATGAATAAAATGGAATTGCATACTTCAAATTTATTTCAAAGTCAAAAATGTTCTCATTCCATTAGTTTTAACGACCCACTACCGAATATATTCTATACGTCACTCTATTTCAAGAATATGTTCAAAGTTGTCATTCGACAACTTCAAATGCAAATGGACAAACGTTTTTTCTGGGCGGTAGCCTTCCCTCGTCTTCTAGTATAGACGACTACAGAGTATTTTTAAGGAATATGTTGTTGATGATCACGAGCAATCAGGTTTTCATTGACCGCATGGTTCAGTCATATGTTTTTGTCTTAGCTGATTTGTTCGGTCGAATCAGTAGTCGTGCTACTGCATAACTCGTTAATTTGGCGTGGTTTTTAATTTGGCGTGTTTTGGCGAATGCCCATCAAATTAAGATCGCATAAAAAATTGTCTACATAAAGACGGCGTTGTTCTGACTGCTCCATACGCCAAAATAAATACAGGGAAAATATCTTTTTGAAAAAAAACGCCAACTTAAGTATACGCCAAATTAACCAGTTATACAGTATACCAGTGAAAAGCACTGGCTTAGTAGCTTTAGATTGGACATGCCAATGGGAATTGCATTTCTGATATCACGGATGTATACAGGTTATCCCACTGTCCGCTGGAACCTCATTTATTTTAGCGGGATGACCTGGTCGATATACGGATGTACTGCGTTGTGAAGGACGTCTAGGAACTGATCAGAAAGGGAAAACAAAACAAAAAACATATTTGATCCAAATGCGTAATATGGTGCTTATGCGATCAGTCTATATGTTTTTTTGTATAAATTTATGTGAAAATTCGTATATTTGTTATTTGTATGTATGGTCATTTCACGAAAAAAAGAAATTGAATAAAGACCGTGTTACACAATTGTGTAATTTCAAAATTTGAAAAAAAGAAAGAAAGAAAGGGAAAGTCTTCCTGGTCCCGGGTTTCATTCTGGTTCAATATGAAACGTCCTCAAACGCAACCTTCCTCGCTCCCCGCCTGGGCCAAACACTATGTTCACAAAACCCTTCCCAATCATTCCAAGGATCGCCTATTTCTTATATTTACAGGAGTATACAACTTCGGCAGCCGTTTAAAAAATGTATAGACCAATTATTTCAGACGAAGCTATTGTAAATGTAAGCGGTTTGGCCTAGTCGCTATATATATGTGCGGTGTAGTGGAGGGTTGTATATGGTGTTTCTGCAACGGCGAGAGCCCCCGAACTACTGTATAACTGGTTAATTTGGCGTGGTTTTTTATTTGGCGTTTTTGGCGAATGTCCATCAACGCCAAATTAAAATCGCAAAAAAAATATGTATACGTAAAGATGGCGTTGTTCTGACTGCTCCAGACGCCAAAATAAATACAGGGAAAATTCTTTTTGGAAAAAAACGCCAACTTAAGTACACGCCAAATTAACCAGTTATACAGTATTCATGGACGAGAAGGGAATTTCCTCACAGTTCCAGGTTTCTATGTCTCGCGATATGACCTAAGCTGTTGAAAGTGACATAGATAAATAATTCCATCTCTGATAGATACCGTAATAAAAGTTTGTTCCATTGGTGCAAAGAAGGTGCAATTCTTGCCCAGGGCAGCCTCGACGGCGCTAGGTAGAAAAATATATATAGTTTAATGGGTGTAGTAATGCCTAGACTTCACATAGAATATGAGGTCTGTTTAGTGATCAGCTTGTTGCTTTCACAGAAAAAAATATATTAAGTGATAAAGTTTAGAATTTCTTCAAGAAAATATAAAGTTAAATGGATGTAAATATTAATTTAAATATGTAAATTAAGGATATGTTCCCGATGATGTTGGTATTGTCAGTTGCATGCCACACTTGCTGCACATGCCTATTATCAATGCAACTTCCACACATTCACCTTCTATTTGCCCTTCCATACGTCCCCACCTGTTGATCAGTGCCCTATTTATGCACCTTCCAACTGTGCTATGGGCTTGGATACGTGCGCCCGCAACTCACTTTTTGGGCGCACGGATCCTTATTACACTGTCATTTTCTGCTCATCCTGCGGGATCAATAAGCGCCGTGCCGCAACACTTGCCTTCCCCCTCTCTATAAGTGTACTGTCCTCCCAATACCTCTTCCACCGGGGCCCTATCTGGGTAGGAATCAATGCGGTGACACCCTATCGCATGCTTACCAACTGGGCGACTCCACCCCTTATGGAATTATACGTTAACAATTATTTGATTTCTCTCTAAACAGCTCTAGAATGGCAGCGTGGACATTCTATTTATATTTCAGAATAAGTTACCATCGATAGACTGAATGTCCAAACCCACATGTTGAGACCTTTACACATATGTTTCACTGGCATTTTCGCTCTTTAGAAGTATATATATATATATATATATATACATATATATATATATACATAATATATATATATATATATATATATATATATATATATATTATATATAATATATATATATATATATATATTATATATATATATATATAATATATATATATATATATATATATATATACATATATATATATATATATTTATATATATTATATATGTATATATATA
>CAWWDR010000672.1:17500-31390 GCA_963942565.1 Maea johnstoni | reverse complement strand
ATATATATATATATATATATATATATATATATATATATATATATATATATATATATATATATATATATATATATATATATATATATATATATATATATATATATATATATATATATATATATATATATATATATATATATATATATATATATATATATATATATATATATATATATATATATATATATATATATATATATATATATATATATATATATATATATATATATATATATATATATATATATATATATATATATATATATATATATATATATATATATATATATATATATATGTATATATATAGCTGAGTGTGTAGTTCATTTCCAGACTCATGACCGTAAAATGCATACACGGATTTGCCCCTCTGTACCGGCAAACAGGCCAATACAAGGACTGTCAGATCAACGTATTACATATGTGCGCCTGAGCACAGACGCACGGACCATTTGGTATGAGCTTTCCTACATCATCAAGGTTGCTAATGCTGTGAAAAGAAAAACTGTAGCGCTACATGCATAGGGTAGATAATCTGTTTAATGTGGTTGTTTAATGTATAATGTTTAATACGCCAATACCAAGAAGAGAGAGAGACCCTCTATTACAGAAACTCTCGTTTTGATCCTCATTCTCCATTTTGAATGTCACCAAACGTGGTTTCTTTAAAGATGCACCTCTCTCTCTCTCTCCATCTCTCTCTCTCTCTCTCTCTCTCTCTCTCTCTCTCTCTCTCTCTCTCTCCGTAAAGTATGCTCAGCCCGGTATTTTTTGGAACTATAGCAGGGGCGGATCCAGGATTTGAGAAGGGGGGGTTCAATGTGGTTCTGAAAAGTGACACTGGTGGCGCCACTAACAAATATTTATGAAAACACCAGCAGATGTTCCATGAGATATAACAAAAAAACTAATAGAGATGTAATAGAGAGATAAGCGATATAACAAAATATATCTAATATGGAGTAAGGGAGAAATTTTAATTGAAACACATTTTTCATATAAATTATGATATACAATATCGTATTTGGTGATGGCCACATTGTACAATTTTTTGGTCGCAAGATTGAATGAACCTCTGGTAATTTCAAACATCTATTAAATATATCTTATCTTTTGGAGAGGTTCAACAATAAGAAAACATCCTGGGGATGGGGGGAAGAACTATCGTTGACTATGCTTAATTGATGTTAGCATGATTGCAGTACTTGCATCGGAGGGGGAAGGGGGAAATCGGAGACAGACTCATTCATTTGTGGTATGACTAAACACCAGTCATGAGAACTATTCAGTAAAATTCCCCTTCTGTGCTGGCCGAATTCTCAGAAATCAACGCTTTCAAGTTTGCTTATAAGGCTTGGATGAAGAAAATAAAGCGAGAGACCAATTACTATATGCCCTATAGTTAAGTGCTGGACTCATGCAAGGAGTACCAGATAAGGCATCAGCGCGAGGTCATGTGGGAATAAGTTACCCCCTACATTCTTAGTTTGCCCAGATTGTTAAACCACCTTAAAAGGTGTTAAAATGTGGTTATTCATGTATACTAGCAGCTCCCCGTGCGCTGCACGGTTTTGGATTCTGTCATACTCAATCATGCGCAGGAATTTAAGAGGCAGAGAATAAAACAAAACACAATCAAACTACCTTCACCACTCAAAACATTAGAACCCTTACTGAACCATTGGCATCGCTGAGGGTTAAATGAGTGTTCTTAAGGTTTGCTGGCTAAGAATGGATTAATAAACCTATTTTCTGATGAATATAATATGTACTTACCTTCTTGCTTTACATAATACATTTATATAATATTATATATTAATTATTATAATAATTAAATAACCCTTAACATTTCATGGGTTGCAAAAAATTAAACGATTGATATTTAAGTGCATTGGCCAAGCCAAACTTTACAATCTTATTATATATTCTTTGTGGGTAAAGGGTCAAATAAATTGTCATCGGGTGCTCTGGCCATAGATAGGTTAATAAAATAACCCTCAACTAATTTTGGGTTGCAAAAGGTTTAATGAATAGTGATCAGGTCCTCTGGCAATGAATAGGTTAATTGAATAACCTCTAACATATCCTGTGTTGCAAACGGTCAAATGAATGATATCAAGGTGTTTTGGCCATGAACGGGCTAATAAAATAACCCTTTACTAATTATGGGTGATAAAGGGTTAAATGAATAGCATTGTGATGCTCTGGCCATGAATGAGTTAACTTAACAACCTTAGATGTATTCTATATGGGTGAATGGTAAAATGAATGATCATCAGGTGTGCTGGCCATGAATGGGTAAATCAAATAACCCTTAACACATGGTCTTAGCCAACAAGGAGTCAAGGGTGTCTTTTTGGACACCCAAAACCTTAAAATCCACTCCTCAGGACACCCAATTTTTAAGTGAGGAATTTCTTAAAATATCAATCTCAAGCATATAGTGCATATTTTTTTATCTCCATATAATTCCATTGCCATTGTGAGTGACTCCGGAAATTACTGGGCTTCCGAATCTGCTGCACTACTTACTGCCGTGAAGCCCGCAGAGGATTATAAAATCTTAAGTTAAAATAGGTGTTCCTGTTCATCCTATGTCAGTGTTTTGATAAAAAGAAGGGGTGTTTATTTAGTAAAAAAAAGCACGCTTATTTTGATAAAACGCTGACTTTTTCCACTAAATAAACACCCCTTCTTTCATCAAAACACTGACATTGGATGAACGTGAACACGTATTTTAACTTAAGTTTTTATAATCCAATGCGTGTTTAGCGGCAGCAAGTGGCGGCAGCAGACTCGGAAACCCAGTCATTTCGGGAGTCACTCGGCGTTAGAGCACCGTATATTTCGTGCATTGTAAGGGGATTTTGACCCCAACTTCGTACCTTGGTACAAAAAAGTACCCTTCTTTTACAAAGTCTTCGACATGCGAAGGTCTTAAAATAAGACCGCTTCTTCCGCGAAATACGTAACGCAGGTGCGGCCACCCTCTGTACCTGAGTGCCCCCCCCCCACCCGGGTATTGTTCGCAACAGACAAACACGCGACATTGTATTGTCGGCAATGGGCACATTTTACAATGGGACCCAATGAGCAAAATCCACATTTTGTGGAGTTTAGACAAAACGTATATTTATACGTACACGCGGCTGTGCGCCAAACAGGTTTGGCAAGTTTGGATGGCAAATTCGAATGTTGTGACACAAAAAGGCGGAGAGCCAAATTAACTCAGGCAGACTATAGAGAACAAAAGGCGCAGCAGTTTTGATAAAACCTATTTATGGACGAACTATAAACGTGTTAAATGTCATATGTGTCGGGGAAAGGGGTGTGGGCGTGAAATGAGGTGCGTAACGTATAAAATATCGTGTGTCGTACAGAGTAGTGTTTTAGGTTAAACTTACTTCTTATTCCGAGGAACGGGAAAGGGGCGTTGTCTGGTTGACGGCTCGAAATGAGTTGAAAAGCAGGCAGGACTGGCCGTGACTGCTCATAATGAGCAAATGACAGATGTCAAATTGGTGTTCAACCAATCAGATTGCATGAAGAAATGACATCACTTAATGCGCAAAAAAGATGTGCACTAAATGTAAAAAAAACGTATATCATGGCGTCGCACCCGTTTGTTTATTTCAGTCGGCAAAAAGTATCATGAGATTAGGTGCAAAACAAGGTAATTATGTTAACCCTTTCGTGCCGACTGACGAAAACAACTAAGCGGGAACATATTGCTGGTGTCAAACCCTGGTCAGTTTGCACATGCTCCTCTAAAAAGGGGGCCAACCGCCGCCCGTACTCAGTATTAATACAATAGATGTTGGTTTAAAAGGTGTTTAAATTTGGTTATTTATATATCTTTCGGCTAGTAGTATTTTTCATGGGTTGTGGAGGAATCAAGTGACCTAGAAGTCTGAGAATCAACGAATCTCCCCCCCCCTCCTCACCTAGCAAACTTCAGGTTTTCCAAGATATTCTTAGTCTGCAAATGACTCTGTAACCGCCAGACTAAGTGACCAAGTGATCTAGAAGTTTGAGAATCAACCGTGTGACGAATCCCCCCCATCCTCACCCAAGATATTCTTAGTCTGCCAACGACTCTGTATCCGCTAGACTAAGGAACCAAGTGATCTAGAAGTTTGAGAATCAACGAACCCCCCCCTCACCTAACAAACTTCAGGTTTCCCAAGTCTTAGTCTGCAAATAACTGGACTGTAATTCTGTATCCGCCGGTCAACGGCAGATAATCCCCTCAACCAGGATGTTCATGGCTGACACCAATCAGCCTGTTGCCTACTCGAAGCCTAGGGAAACGAAAGACGGAAGAATTGCAATTGCCATAGGTGGCCGAGGCAGGAGAAACAATTAGTTCTGATGTTTGTCCACAGGTGGCGTGATGGTGCAAAGTGAATCACTAGCCAGGGGGGGTTCGGACAAACCCCTCGAACCTCCCCCCCCCCCCCCTGGATCCGCCCCTGTATAGAAAAAATATTGATACATAAGTTTGGTGATATAAACTGTGTGGTCTCAGAGATATCTGGGTACTTAGATATGTTTGTCATTCAAAGACATACAATGGTTTCCGTTCGCGGGAAGGGTACTTTTCTAAATTATATAAAACAGTAGGCCCTAGTCTAAGGCCCTATCTTTTGCTGCAGGTAATTTCCTTTTCCTCACCTGTTCCCTAATTCCGGGTGGGTAGTTTGGTGGACGAGCGGGTCCACGTGGTTTTTACTGTAAACAAACTTCAAAAAATTAAACAAAAAGGTGCTTTTCGTGCTTTTAGAGCCATCAATCTCTCCAAGAGGTGCGTTCACCACTGACATAAAGGCCGACGGCTCGTTCAAGTAGTGTATGGAGTGTCACTGCACCATCACCTCAGGTTTTAAAGTGTAAGTTCACTTTCAAAATGAAAAAAGTTATGTTTTAGAGCTCAGTGTCACCTTTCTCAGGACACCTTGATTACAATTGTACTCCAAAAATTGAGTGAGATATTCAAGTTTGTATCTTGCGAAATACAGCAAATTTACTGCCTCAGCTGGTTCATGGAAGCACCATTTTGGAGCTTATCAGAGCTTGCCAGAAACAAGTGATGTCATGCTGCTACATGCAGTAGCTAACATGCAGGCTGAGGGCCATTCAGAACTGAACACACTGACACATTCTATCATTAGTAAATGACTTGCAAAGAGGAAAGTGGTGTATCAGACTCAACAAACAGAGACACTGTGTCTCAGTGTATACCTATATGGTGTAAGTTATATTTGCTAGAGGTATACCAGGTTCTGTGTGGCAAAAGCAGTGAGGGAAGAGAGACCTATAGTAAAGGCTCAAGAAATTCTACCAGTTTACAAAATAGCCTGGCATTACCTTACAATGTCCTGACACTGTTATCTTGTGATGAAAGGAAGTTTACAATTAGTTAGTTGTGTGTGTGTATTGCCAGTATGTCAGCTGCTCAGGAATTGACTGCAATACACATTAATCTCATAGGAATTGCGTCTGCTCTAATCCCATGCTTTACACAGGAGGTTAACTGCAATACACATCCTCTGGGCACAATTATTTCAAATTACAGTCAGACCAGTTACTGTTAGGAAGACCCAAGTATATGAAGTACGATTTTGAAACCAGATGGCCAGTAAACCATCTTCCAATTATATTGTGATGATGTTTTAGTTCTTATTCATAAATGCTATATATTACTTCTAAACTATTGCCTACAATTTACAGAGAAATACCGCAAATATAACACATTTTAAATTTTGTTATTGTATAACAGAAAACTAATAATTATTAGTGTATTCTTCTGATTACGCATACACTCCCTTTTTTCTGAAAATAGTTGGAAGGGGAAGTTAGTGTACATCATTTTCTGGCATTCAGAACCCCCCCCCCCTAAATCTAAATGTTCCTTGCCTTTAAATGTGGGTCTTACACAGACCATATATTGATCATATTGTTGCCTGTTCAGACCGTATATTGATCGTGTTTTCACTGGTACATGCGCTTATTTGGAGAATCATTGTTGCATCCAAACTGGAAGCTTGACAAATCACACTCTTTGTGCTCAGGTTTTGAGCTCTCCACAGTCTTAGGTTCAATTTCCCAGGGGCATATGCCCCTAGATTTTACTGTGGGCTCCAACATATTTCAAACTAGGTGCCTAAAATAGTATTATGATAACCAGAAATCCTATTATTGGGCAATAATTTTTGTCAAAAGTCCTTTTTGGACCCCTTGCCTGGAATCTTAGTGTCAGACCCTGGCCACTAGAGCTAGCCCCTAAGCTCCCTCACTCCAACAGGAAGTCACAGCATGACATCACAAGCATCTAACTAACATCACTGATTAGGTTCCCTCTGAGCAAACATGGCAGCCCCCATAAAGTTACCTTTAAATGGTATTATCTCAGTTTATCTGCTGAGTACAATTGTAATCAAGTTATCCTATGAAGGATAAGATTGAGCTCTACAACATATATTTTTTAATTTTGAAGGTGGAGTTACATTTTAAGCATCAGGCCAGTCATGGTCCACCGGTAGGGAAGCGATCCGAGAGAGAGAGAGAGAGAGAGAGAGAGAGAGAGAGAGAGAGAGAGAGAGAGAGAGAGAGAGAGAGAGAGAGAGAGAGAGACGACATGCGTTTCAAGTATACGCCATACTTAAACTTTGAAAATAGTTTCGAGTAGAAATTATTAGACTTAGATATATCAGTAATTGTAATTGTAATTGTAAGTTTATTGGCTGCACATGGGATTGTACAAAATCATACAGTTTACAAAATATTTCTTGGAAAGTCGGTCTAAAGAATTGACCTTAAAGAAACACAAAGTCAGATAATTATATAGAGAAAGTAACAGCAAAAAACCTGTCACAAATTATAACTTAATACATACTAGGGGTTTATACAAAAACAGATAATTATATAGAGAAAGTAACAGCAATAAAACTGTCACAAATTATAGCTTAATACATTCTAGGGGTTTACACACACAAAAGAGATAAAAAAAACTTCTATAATTAGGTCTCCAAAGTCTTAAGGTGAAATGGGGAGATCCTCAGAGAAGTGTACCACAACATGAGGGTTGTGACTTTTCTTCCCAAAAGAAAAATTCTAAGCGCACTTTGAGGAGCGAAGGTACAGCACGAGGCTGTCATAAAAAGAGTTTAATACATACTAGGGGTTTTACACAGTGTAGAGACACAGACTTAGGAGATCTACAACCACCTGAATCAAACACGCGCTAGAGGGGCGTGGCAGTGATATAATAAATCAGGCCAGTCATGGTCCACGGGTCGGGAAGCTAGAGAGGGAGAGCAGACTGACAGACAGACAGAAAGAGATAGAGATTAGATAGATAGGCAGACAGACAGATAGATACACAAATGACATACGTTATGCCATACTTTAACTTTGAAAATAGTTTCGAGTAGAAATGATAAGATTTAGATATATCAGTGATATCATACTAAACATACGCCGCCCGTTTTTTTTTCTTTAATTACAGACTGTTTGGTAACCAATAAACTTATCTAGCAGTACCTACTTATACTACTATTGCTACTACTAAGTAGTAGTACTACTACACATTCTCATTTTTTGATATTATCCGATGTAGATTGATAATAGCTGTTGAAGGGTGATTTATAAGTATACAGCCCTAGTAGTAGTAGTAAGTAGTAGTAGTAGTAGTAGTAGTAGTACTAGTAGTAGTAGTAGTAGTAGTAGTAGTAGCATTAGTAGCAGTAGAAGTAGTAGTAGTAGTAGTAGTAGTAGTAGTAGTAGTAGTAGTAGTAGTAGTAGTAGTAGTAGTACAAGGTAGAGAATAACATTGCCGTAGACACAAATACACATACATACATACATACATACATACATACATACAGATATGCATACATACATACACACATACATACATACATAGATTAGGAGTAGTAGTAGTAGTAGTAGTAGTAGTAGTACAAAGTAGTGACTAACATTGCTGTAGACGCACTTACACATACATACATACATACGTACGTACGTACATACGTACGTACATACGTACGTACATACATACTAACATACATACATACATACATACATAACTCTTACTCACTGCAGTATACAATAGAATGAAAATTTCGCCCCCAAAATTTCCATGGGTTTCCTAATTACAGATAAAACAACAGCTGTTCCCTGTTTCAACCAACAGCGCAGCCTAGAATTTATGTCGGAACTAAAATCGCCAAGAAAAAATGTCATTTTTTCATGGACGAAATTTTCATTTCATCCCTGAAAGTTTCATGGGTGAACCCTGAAATTTTTAGGGATGAAAATGAATTTTTCATGCATGAAAATGAAAATTTCGCCCATGAAATGAAAATTTCAGGGATGAAATTTTTCGTACGGCCAGTGGCGCCACCTTCGACGAGTCGGCCATCAGGGCCGGCGGCCTGAAATCCTCAAATATATTCAAACATATTGTATAAGTGTTTCTGATTTCAAGGTTATTTGCAAAAGCATAGTTGCATGCGCCAATTTTCGGAGGAACTCTCTCTTTAGGCATTACTGATTTAAGATGCAAACCATCGCACACCAGGGTATACCAGGCATTATAAAAAATAGGACAACTAGGAAAAATAAGTATCATTTACACAACAGATTAACAGAATATACTAACCCTTCCAAAGCATCTAAACCCTGTTATGTTGGTATTCGTTGGATAGCCCCAACCGAGTTCTCTCAGATGAGTATGCATATGATCGATTTATTGTTTATGATTGAGCCTTTTGGCATATGCAAGGGCATAGGATTTGAGAATTTTGTCATAGTAGATGATACTCGGGCTGGCTATTTTGATATACGGACGTGTATAGCATTGGAACATTTTGGGATGTTTGAGGGGTAAAGGATTGTATTTTTGGTAAAAGTAAGAGTATGGGATTAAAGCATTCTCACATATCTTAGGGTATGGGATTTGAACATCTGGCTATATGTGAGCGTGTGGTATTTGAGCATTGTGTTGAAACTGTTACAGTGATATTTTAGCAATATGAAATATGCTATGTATGGCATTTGGGAGTATATATATATATATATATATATATATATATATATATATATATATATATATATATATATATATATATATATATACATATATATATATATATATATATATATATATATATATATATATATATATATATATAATATATATATATATATATATATATATATATATTTATATATATATATATATATATATATATATATATATATATATATATATATATATATATACATATATATATATATATATATATATATATATATATGTATATATATATATATATATAACGGGAGTGAAAATAAAAACGTTATTTTATTTCCCCCTCCCCCCCCAAAAAAAAAAATGGTGAAAATAAATAGTTTTTATATTTTCTCCCCTAAAGATATGGTGTGAAAATATAATGTTTATCATTTGCTCATTTACACTTGGTCCATCGTAAGTAGTAGTAATAGCAGTAGTATGCTCAAAGCGGCTTAAAAAAGCTTGACCGTTAAAGTGAAATATTTCTGTCAAAAGCATTGCTGGGAAGATATTTTGAAGGACAAATATTTATCGATATTACCAACTACTCTCCCTCGAATATATGGTTGGAATTTGGTTTTTCGTCACATTTATGCGATATTGTGGCTTATTCGTGACTAGCCAGTTGTAAGTATTTGAGGAAACCGGAGAACCCGACCAAAACCACAGCCTAACCCCAAGTCACTGGCAACATTCTCACATGCCCAGGCCGGGATTCGAACCTGGGTAGTGGTGACAGTCAGCAAGCAGTCAGTGACGCCACCTAATTTCAATATTATTAGCAAAAGCATAGTTGCAGACGGCAATTTCTGGAGGAACTCTCTCATAGGCACTATTGATTTAAGATGCATACCATCGTACACAAGGGATACTAGCCATTATAAAAGTAGGACAACCAGGAAAAATGTGTCATTCTCAAAACTGATAACAGAACATATTAACCTTCCAAAGCATCTAAACCCTGTTATGTTTGTTTTCATTGGATAGCCCCAACTGAGTACTGTCAGATGAGTATCCATATGCTTGTTTCATTGGTTTATGATTGAGCCTTTTGGCATATGCAAGGGCAAAGATTTCTGAATTTTGGTGTAGTTGAGGATATAGGGCTGGGTATTTTGGTGTACGTACTTGATTAGCATTTGAGCATTTTGGGATGTTTGAGGGTAAAGGATTGTATTTTTGATAAAAGTAAGAGTATGGGAGGCATTTTAACGTATGTGAGGGTATTGGATTTGAACATCTGGGTATATGTGAGCGTATAGGATTTGAGCATTGTGTTGAAACTAATATAGTTATATTTTAGCATGATGTTATGTGCCAAGTATGGCATTTGGGCACTTTAGTACAACGTAGGGATCAGGACTTGAGCATTGTGGTATAGGCCATGGTATGAACTTTGAACTTATGGTATTTATTGGGCTATAGGAATAAAACATTGTGGTATATGGCAGATTAGGGGAATTAAATAGTGTGGTATACATGCCAGGGTATGGGAATTCAGCATTTTGGTATATGTCAGGAAATGGTATTAGAATATCATGGCATCTATCTGGGTATGGGAATTGAGCACTATGGTATATGTCAGAGTATGGGAATTTAGCATTGTGGTATATGTCAGGATATGGTATTTGAACACTATGGTATTTATCAGAGTATGGGCATTAAGCATTGTGGTATATGTCAGGATATGATATTTGAACACAATGGTATATATCAGAGTATGGATAATAAGCATTGTGGTATATGTCAGGGTATGGTATTTGAACATTCTGGTATAAATCAGGGTAATGGGTATGGGAAGTATTGTGGTATATGCATTAGGGTATGGAAATTAAGTATTATAGTATATATCAGGGTAAGGGAATTAAGCTTTATGGTATATGTCAGGGTATGGTTTCTGAATATTAAGGTATGAATCTGGTTACTGGACTGAAGCATTGTGGTGTACGTCAAAGGTATGATCGTTGAACATTATGGTATAAATCAGGGTACGGGAATATGCCTTTTGCTCATAAGCGCTAGGGGTGCAGCTAGGGGTGCAGATGCTTCCCGCTGGGCAGCATGCACCCATTAGAATAGCATGGGGGAAGTAATGACAGTACCCTTTAAAGTTCCATATAATTTGCTTAGGTCACTTAGTATCATCCAATTTCCCTGAGAAATTAATGTGACTCGAAGGAATATTATGAAGTATATTGTCAACTGTATTTGGGCAATTAGACACAGATTGCCTGCGGTTACAACAGTGTAATTTGACTCCCTTCAGCTTCTTGCTGGGTAAAGGACCAGGACAAATCTCATGTCTGGTACGGATTTGTTTCAAATCATTTACTCTCCCTGGGACTGGCAACAGGTTTCCGATTTTGTGATTTAAAGATGTTTATTTCAGAGAGAAAAAGTGGCTGCGCCAGTCTAGTAGTTAGACCTGATTATGTTGAAGTGTTGTGTCAGTCTTGTGTTAGCTTCCTCAGGACTGACTGCCTATTGAGTCTACCTATAGGCTGTAGTTGTCCTGCGTGAGTGAGCCAACTCTCTCTCTACTCTCTGGTCATCTACCATGTTGTGTACGCTGTATCCTGAGTATTCATTAAATGATGGAAAGTTATCACTTATGTCTTCGAAGTTGGTCATTCCTCACTGACGCTTAGTAATTTTGTCAATGGAGTAAAGGCATATAGATAGTGAACCACCCTTTTCAATTTGTTGTATACCCCTATATGCAGAATTTTCTCCCCACATGGCCAGTGTTAGTTCTGTAGAAGCCACCTGAACAATCAGACTGTCTCACAGAAATTATTTGATTGGAATGACACAGGAAAAAATCAAAATGTGGACTCTTCACAATTTAAAATCTTATCTCAGAGAAAGAAATTCTAAGGAGAAATGGCTTCACACAAGGATTGAAGATTTAATCACTTTCCTCAATGAAATGGGAATGGGCAACACGACATATTGGCTTTCGTAGTAATTAGTAAGACCATAAGACCATAAGACATACAGCTGCTTCTCTTCATGATGGTTGCTTGAGATTTATAATCGTCTCATGTCAGAGAGTGAGTTCTCTTTTCTGACGGCTAAATGGAATCCATTTCAGAACAACTATGATGTTTGGATCCGCATCTAGAAATTCACAGGCAAGATTCTTAGTGCTTATTGTACTTGCTTTGCCGGTAAATTGCAGAAATGAAGTTCTTAATTTTCTTAAGATAAATGTTGGTAAATAAATATTCTTGTGCTAACAATAATCCATTCACAAGCACTTAATCACCTAACTTCAACTGTATTCTGAACAAAAAATGAAATGATTCTTTTGCCACTAATTAAGAATTGATATTGATTATACAAAATATTTTGATGGGAGTTGTTTGGTAGTGTTCTGGATGATGTATTTCCCCCCCCCCCCCCCCCAAATTTTCCCAACTTAGCTTTTGCCTGTAAGATTTTATCAGCATTGTCAGACTGCTTTAGGCCGCTGTGAGCTTAAAACGGTTAACTGAACGCTTCCAGAGCATCCTGTACAACAGCTGTGAATGTTGATATATTTATTTAAACCTTGGTGATTAAGCGTTGCTTTCAGAACTTTATATTGTCTCGCTTCCCAAACCTACAGAAATATCAACTCACATCAAAATGATCTCGCTTGAGGATCAACTATGACGATGAACAGTATTGCCATAGGCCATTTCATTATGCAATTATGTCACTACGGTGACAGTTGCACTTAAAGACTCAATGGAAGTTATAGATTAATTTTAAAACTTGTCATTTCAAAAAGTGTAATTGAAGACACAAACAGGTTTTCCTTCTTAAGTTAGCCCTTCCCTGATGCCACACAAGCATAAAGGCAAATAAGCCAACGCCCAAAAGTGGTCGGGTACCCCACCCCATCTTATGACAAAACATACTTATTTTAGTGGGGTTAGTTGGTGGTTTCTGCTGGGTACTCCGGACTCCTTCAGCGCTTACAACTGGCTAGTTACAACATCCAGAAGTTTCCCAAACTTGCTGAAATAGGTCTTAGTATTATGTATTTTCAATATATAATTTAGAAACTGGCGTTTTTTTCTTTACCATGCACGGGTATGATGACTCTATGCTCAGCCAATAGGGGCAGCTGCTGCAAATTGTTGCCATCGTTTAAAGACCCTACAAAGAACTGGACTCAGTACATCAGTCACTCTTTTCCTGTTGTAGATGTCCCTTCGATGAACTGTGATGTCGATCTTGGTCACACGTGTATGCTGGAGCAGAACCTCGATGATGACTTTGACTGGGATGTGGAGAAAAATGGAACTGAGGTGCGTGGCACGGGACCTCACAGTGATAAAACCTCTCGCAAAGGTATTTTGTGTTTTTTTTTTTTTTGATTTTTGTATATATATTCCGGCTAGCTACATCTCAAAGGTACGTAAGCCTATTAGGACCACTGAAAAAAAGCTAATGGAAATAGATAGCCACTCACTGTCTCACTCGTGTAGCCTTGTCAATCACACTACACACGCTTTAGGCAAACCTCCCGAACGAAAACATCACTAGTGAACAGTCACTATTTAAGTTGAATTTTCACTAGTGAAACGCCTGCTAACTCTATTGCTGCTGGTGGATGATGCATGAAAGTTGATGCAAAAAAAACTGAAAAATGGCCGAAACCCTGGCACTGGTACTCATTTGAGGGTACTCTGCGAGGACTATCCAATGAGTACCAACAAAAGTAGCCTCAGGATTGGAAGGGTTAAGGGACATTTGCACCTTTAAGCTATTATATGCTAAAGCATACTTTTATGTGTGTACTTACCAGTCTCTGTTCACCTTAA
>CAWWDR010000672.1:10000-12500 GCA_963942565.1 Maea johnstoni | reverse complement strand
CACGTTTCCAACAATAGGAAATCCTATAACTATATGATGTTCTGATTGTTGCACCATCCAGAATGTTACAACAACCGCTTAGTTTAGATTTTCATTTAAGTCATAAATCTTGCCAAAACACATGTTTGCAAGCCTTGTGATATAATGGGAATTGATCACTGAAGGTAAGTGATTGAGGCAATACCAGTGCACTCCCAGTCATAAGTCAAAATCTTGCCCTAAAGGCTTGGTTTTGGCTACGGACTTGGCCGGGCACTCAGGTGTTGCCACAATCACCTACCTCCCGTGATCAATTCCTACAATACACCATGGCTACCACCTCAGCCACAAAACATCATATAAATTGCACTTATACATTACTGGGCTTAAGACAACACATTTTATATATCTAGAAAGTCTGTAATATGTTCTTTTTGGATATAATAAAATCATAATTTTAGGCCCAGTAATCACGGAGATATCATCGAATGAAAACACCTTGAACAGGCGTTTTGACTTCCTGACAGACTCGGCAACAAAGTTTATATACCGGTATTTAGAAAGGCGGTTTTATTTTCTTTTAAAATATAATAATATTGTAATTGTGAGTTCAGAAATCACGACATAGTTAGAAGCATCATACATTTAAAATCTTATCTCAAGGAAAGAAATTCTAAGGAGAAATGGCTTTACACAAGGATTGAAGATTTAATCACTTTCCTCAATAAAGTGGGAATTGGCAACACGACACATTGACGTCTTAGTAATTATTAAGACCATAAGACATACAGCTGCTTCTCTTTATGATGGTTGCTTGAGATTTATAATCGTCTCATGTCAGAGAGTGAGTTCTCTTTTCTGACGACTAAATGCAATCCATTTCAGAACAACTATGATGTTTGGATCCGCATCTAGAAATTCACAGGCAAGATTTTTAGTGCTTATTGTACTTGCTTTGCCCGGTAAATTGCAGAAATGAAGTTCTTAATTTTCTTAAGAAAAATATTGGTAAATGATATTCTGGTGCTAACAATGATCCATTAACAAGCACTTAATCACCTAACTTCAACTGTATTCTGAACAAAAATTGAAATGCTTCTTTTGCCACTAATTTAGAATTGATATTGATTTTACAAAGTATTTTGATGGAAGTTGTTTGGTAGTGTTCTGGATTATGTATTTCCCCGCCCCCCTCCCCAAATTTTCCCAACTTAGCTTTTGCCTGTAAGATTTTATCAGCATTGTCAGACTGCTTTAGGCCGCTGTGAGCTTAAAAAGGTTAACTGAACGCTTCCAGAGCATCCTGTACAACAGCTGTGAATGTTGCTATATTTGTTTAAACCTTGGTGATTAAGCATTGCCTTCAGAACTTTATATTGTCTCGCTTCCCAAACCTACAGAAATATCAATTCACATCAAAATGATCTCACTTGAGGATCAACTATGACGATGAACAGTATTGCCATAGGCCATTTCATTATGCAATTATGTCACTACGGTGACAGTTGCACTTAAAGACTCAATGGAAGTTATAGATTAATTTTAAAACTTGTCATTTCAAAAAGTGTAATTGAAGACACAAACAGGTTTTCCTTCTTAAGTTAGCCATTCCCTGATGCCACACAAGCATAAAGGCAAATAAGCCAACGCCCAAAAGTGGTCGGGTACCCCACCCCATCTTATGACAAAACATACTTATTTTAGTGGGGTTAGTTGGTGGTTTCTGCTGGGTACTCCGGACTCCTTCAGCGCTTACAACTGGCTAGTTACAACATCCAGAAGTTTCCCAAACTTGCTGAAATAGGTCTTAGTATTATGTATTTTCAATATATAATTTAGAAACTGGCGTTTTTTTTTACCATGCACGGGTATGATGACTCTATGCTCAGCCAATAGGGGCCGCTGCTGCAAATTGTTGCCATCGTTTAAAGACCCTACAAAGAACTGGACTCAGTACATCAGTCACTTTTTTCCTGTTGTAGATGTCCCTTCGATGAACTGTGATGTCGATCTTGGTCACACGTGTATGCTGGAGCAGTACCTCGATGATGACTTTGACTGGGATGTGGAGAAAAATGGAACTGAGGTGCGTGGCACGGGACCTCACAGTGATAACACCTCTCGCAAAGGTACTTTGTGTGTTTTATTTGATTTTTGTATATATATTCCGGCTAGCTACATCTCAAAGGTACGTAAGCCTATTAGGACCACTGAAAAAAAGCTAATGGAAATAGATAGCCACTCACTGTCTCACTCGTGTAGCCTTGTCAATCACACTACACACGCTTTAGGCAAACCTCCCGAACGAAAACATCACTAGTGGAAAGTGACTATTTAAGTTGACTTTTCACTAGTGAAACGCCTGCTAACTCTATTGCTGCTGGTGGATGATGCATGAAAGTTGATGCAGAAAAAACTGAAAAATGGCCGAAACCCTGGCACTGGTCCTCATTTGAGGGTACTCTGCGAGGACTATCCAATGAGTACCAACAAACGTAGCCTCAGGATTGGAAGGGTTAAG
>CAWWDR010000672.1:0-5000 GCA_963942565.1 Maea johnstoni | reverse complement strand
TAATCACCTAACTTCAACTTTATTCTGAACAAAAATTGAAATGCTTCTTTTGCCACTAATTTAGAATTGATATTGATTTTACAAAGTATTTTGATGGAAGTTGTTTGGTAGTGTTCTGGATTATGTATTTCCCCCCCCCTCCCCAAATTTTTCCCAACTTAGCTTTTGCCTGTAAGATTTTATCAGCATTGTCAGACTGCTTTAGGCCGCTGTGAGCTTAAAAAGGTTAACTGAACGCTTCCAGAGCATCCTGTACAACAGCTGTGAATGTTGCTATATTTGTTTAAACCTTGGTGATTAAGCATTGCCTTCAGAACTTTATATTGTCTCGCTTCCCAAACCTACAGAAATATCAATTCACATCAAAATGATCTCACTTGAGGATCAACTATGACGATGAACAGTATTGCCATAGGCCATTTCATTATGCAATTATGTCACTACGGTGACAGTTGCACTTAAAGACTCAATGGAAGTTATAGATTAATTTTAAAACTTGTCATTTCAAAAAGTGTAATTGGAGACACAAACAGGTTTTCCTTCTTAAGTTAGCCCTTCCCTGATGCCACACAAGCATAAAGGCAAATAAGCCAACGCCCAAAAGTGGTCGGGTACCCCACCCCATCTTATGACAAAACATACTTATTTTAGTGGGGTTAGTTGGTGGTTTCTGCTGGGTACTCCGGGCTCCTCCAGCGCTTACAACTGGCTAGTTACGACATCCAGAAGTTTCCCAAACTTGCTGAAATAGTTCTTAGTATTATGTATTTTCAATATATAATTTAGAAACTGGCGTTTTTTTTACCATGCACGGGTATGATGACTCTATGCTCAGCCAATAGGGGCCGCTGCTGCAAATGGTTGCCATCGTTTAGAGACCCTACAAAGAACTGGACTCAGTACATCAGTCACTTTTTTCCTGTTGTAGATGTCCCTTCGATGAACTGTGATGTCGATCTTGGTCACACGTGTATGCCGGAGCAGAACCTCGATGATGACTTTGACTGGGATGTGGAGAAAAATGGAACTGAGGTGCGTGGCACGGGACCTCACAGTGATAACACCACTCGCAAAGGTACTTTGTGTGTTTTATTTTATTTTTTTATATATATTCCGGCTAGCTACATCTCAAAGGTACGTAAGCCTATTAGGACCACTGAAAAAAGAAATAGATAGCCACTCACTGTCTCACTCGTGTAGCCTTGTCAATCACACTACACACGCTTTAGGCAAACCTCCCGAACGAAAACATCACTAGTGGAAAGTCACTATTTAAGTTGAATTTTCACTAGTGAAACGCCTGCTAACTCTATTGCTGCTGGTGGATGATGCATGAAAGTTGATGCAAAAAAGGGTTAAGGGACATTTGCACCGTTAAGCTATTATATGCTAAAACATGCTTATATGTGTGTACTTACCAGTCTCTGTTCACCTGAATATCGTTTGGCTTCCCTACCTATGATATTGCACTTAATTTCTACCTCAACCAACCCTTCCAGCTGAAGACGATGGGAGCCATTGTATCCCACAATTCCTTGCAACTCTCCATATGACAGCCAGTTCATGATGTCATAGGCGAGCGTCCTGTCTGCATAGCTACCAGTGTACAAATGAGACCAGGACAACACTATTGTGAAATGGTCATTTGTGCTGTTTAAGGATGCTATAATATATCTGACAAGGGGAAAGGAAAGGGAATTTTCCTTTTCTCCCTTCCTAACCCAAGGATTAAACCAGAAAATAGGGAATTAGCAGCAAGATGGCTATTGAACATTGGGGCAGGATGGACAGTGAAGAACTACTCATTTAGTGGAGCCCAAAGGGTTTGTCATGAACATTATGAGGAATCCTGTTTTGGGGCTGAACTTCACAGAAGACGTCGAAACCTGGTGCAGTGCCTACAATATTTAATTTCAATCCCACACAGAGCCATGTTCAACGTCAGAGAAGAAAGGCTCCCAGAAGCTCTAAAAAGAAGGAGAAATCTGTTACATCAAGTTGTTGGAAGACTTTTTCTCTTTAGAGGGTACCATAAAATGTGGCTTTGTATGCCGATTAGAGGGGGGCTGAAGGTTTGCGATAGTTAGGTTTGAAGTAAAAATAACTTACAAAATATGTTTATGATAAGTTTTTGTTTTGAATGAAGATCTAAACTAAACTTAGCATTAGCTGCCCGTTGAAACATTTTGGATTGTGCAACAATCAGAACTTCATAGAACAATATGATTAACTATTGTTAGAAGCTTGTGTATTCGTGACGCTTCCATTGTTGAGTGGAAAGGTTATTCTGCTAAATAACTTCCTCCCTCAACAATGGGAGCGTCACACATGCACACGTTTCCAACAATAGGAAATCCTATAACTATATGATGTTCTGATTGTTGCACCATCCAGAATGTTACAACAACAACTTAGTTTAGATTTTCATTTAAGTCATAGATCTTGCTAAAACACATGTTTGCAAGCCTTGTGATATAATGGGAATTGATCTCTGGAGGTAAGTGATTGAGGCAATACCAGTGCACTCCCAGTCATAAGTCAAAACCTTGCCCTACAGGCTTGGTTTTGGCTGCTGACTTGGCCGGGCACTCAGGTGTTGCCTTGACCAGGAGACTTGGTCCCTCGGGCTGTCCGTTCCGTTTGCCGTGGGGGCAAGGGTCCTCACGTTGAGTTTTTAGGAACCTGATATGTGATTTTGCACTGACACATTTGAATGAAATAAAACTTACTTGTATCTGTAGACCAGTGTTTATTTATCTATCAAGACAATATTTTATCTTACTCGCCTCCTCCTATTTAGAGAAATCTTAACTTTTTTAAAGAGGCACATTGAAGGCCTCCCAAATTCGCAAAATTCTAGCGTTGTCAGACGAGTTGTTGCGTTATCCCAAGCACCAACACACGTCCACATGCTGTCCAACAATTGAATTTAGACAACCTTTTGCGACTTTCGCGGCCAACTTACGTTACTACCGCTATGGCAGATTTCAGCGGCCGAGGGAACAGTTCAGAAAAAAACTTTTATAGCAGTTTAAGAACTTTATTCATTAATCTGGCCCTTATGAGCCTTTAGTAACTTAATTCCTACAAACTTGTCCATTAAACTAGTGACAGAGTGTCTTAATCACAATACAACGACCCAGGTTCCATTTTTTTGCATTGGAGGACTAGTGCCGTATAGGTGAGGCCTGTCAAAGCAACAATAGCATTACATAGGGCCGCAACGTTACGGCACGGAGGGTCTAGGTGTTGCCACAATCACCTACCTCCCGTGATCAAATCCTACAATACACCATGGCTACCACCTCAGCCACAAAACATCATATAAATTGCACTTATACATTAGTGGGCTTAAGACAACAAATTTTATATCTTTTTGGATATATTAAAATCATAATTCTAGGCCCAGTAATCACGGAGAAATTATCAATTGAAAACGCCTTGAACCGGCGTTGTGACTTCCCGACAGACTCGGCAAAATATGTTCGTTTTCATTTGTTGATTTCTTACTTATTTCTGGGCCTTAGACAACAAAGTTTATATACCGGTATTTAGAAAGGCGGTTTTATTTTCTTTTAAAATACATTAATATTGTAATTATGAGTCCCGAAATCACGACATAGTTAGAAACATCATACAGAGCTCTTCTCTTGGCTGTTAATGTTAGCTGTTCTTATCTCATAAAACTAAGATGCTGTGTATAAGCCCGTGCTGTGCACGGGTTGAAGCTAGTGTATGTAAATATGTGAGTTTTAAAGTGACCGTGGTTTGATGAAAATGCACTATGGGGAAAAGGACCAAAGACATTACCTGCTTGTATCTAGCCTATGAGAGCTTGTTAAAGATGTTTCTCACTCAGTGAGAATTGTCTAGACACTCACAATTGATCTGATTGTAACGAAGATCTCAAAACAACTACCTGAATAGGTCATCTTTACAGCTAGATTAGTAATGGCCTCTTTTATTGTGATGTAATGCTGTTCAAATATTAGCAAATACAGTCGAACATTTGTATAATTTAGCTGAATGACCTACAGTTTGAACCTTGTTCTCAGCAGTAAAGGATATATTTATATATATATATATATATATATATATATATATATATATATATATATATATATATATATATATATATATATATATATATATATATATATATATATATATATACATATATATATATATATATATAGATATACATATATATATATATATATATATATATATATATATATATATATATATATATATATATATATATATATATATATATATATATATATATATATATATATATATATATATACATATATATATATATATATATCTATATATCTATATATCTATCTATATATCTATATATATATATATATATATATATATTTATATATATATATATATATATATATATATATATATATATATATATATATATATATATATATATATATATATATCCTTTACTGTAGAACACGAAATTTCCGCGTGTGTTTATATTTAGCGTACATAGCGTCTTGTGTCGCTTCGCTATATATAAAAACGCTGTACTTTTGTCTTTTTTTAGCCACTGGTGGCGCTGACGTCAATTTTCGTTTTAGTGGTGGCCGCTAGATAGCGTCACTAGTAAATCTAATAGAAGATACGTAGCCCTGCTGAAACCCACTAGTACAAACATGAAGCATAAGTAGCCCTTCTTGAACCATTCTTTTTTTGTGTTTTTCTGGCCGAAATGCATTTTGATAAAAGTGTTTAAAATCTAGCTTTAAATGATGTTAAAAGTTACAGTATTCAAAAGTCACAGTCCAGGTTGAATGTAGTTTAATGCTCAAATTAGTTCGTCTTTTTTGCGACAGATGGCGCTGTCAGCGGCGGCTGCTACGATAAAGAGACGCTAATATAAAGATATATTGCAAAACTCCAAATTCGCTCTACTTGGGACACGCGTGAATTTTCTTGTTCTACAGTATATATATATATATATATATATATATATATAT
>CAWWDR010000670.1:0-17000 GCA_963942565.1 Maea johnstoni | reverse complement strand
TATATATATATATATATATATATATTTACATATATATACATATATATATATATATATATATATATATATATATATATATATATATATATATATATATATATATATATATATATATATATATATATATATATTATATACATATATATATAAATATATATATATATATATATATATATATATATATATATATATATATATATATATATATATATATATATATATATATATATATATATATATATCATAAGTACCATTTAACCATTCCACCGTTAAGATTATTGGTCCTGTATTGTAAAATTCCTCTGAAGTCACGCTAGTTCCGGCTGCTCGCGTTTTCCATCTCCAAATTATGCTAATGCTCTGCAAATTCCTTTCCAATTGCATAATGGGCTGATATTGCTGGTTACATCATCAATGCTCTTATTCCATTAGACTCGATGGCAACTGCTTGATTTTATGTTTTTTTTGACATCACGAGATCTCTCTCAAAAGCTGGTCCCGCACACACACACGTACATACATACATATGATACAAACATACATACACACACGCCCTGTTTGAAAGTGCCCTGCTATCCATCCGAAGTCATCCATATCCCACCACGACGCGGAGCAGAGTGGGATATGGATGACTGGGGATGACAGGAACAATAACGGGTGTAAAGAATTTATCACCTGCTCTCTCATGGTAAGAAAAAGGTTCAATTCAGTCGTCTGCTTCAAAAATCTGGCTAGAGGTCTGAACGAGGTTGGTGACCTCTAGGCGCCAGATTGCCAAGTGGTAATATCAATTGAGTTGGCGTGTCAAGTGGTAATATCAATTACAATGGTGGTTCAAGTGGTAATATTGAATTCTGCCGTTCGATATTGAATCTACAAAGTGTGAACGGCTCCAGGTCTGACACCTGTTGACTAATCAGCATAGAGAATTACAGCAGAGCAGGTGATAACGTGAAATACCCCATACCTGTTCTATATCTAGCCTCTCGATCAAGGGCGACACCCTTAAATACGTCACCCATATCAAGACAAGGAGTATGATAAATGATAATAGTAATGAACAGAGATTTTATACAGGGCGCACATAAGGTTATTCCCCTAGTAGAGGAATCCTCGTTATCTGTGGACCATTCGAAAGTAGGCGGCACATGTTTTCAGCCTGAGTATGGGCATGGAGGCTGACATTGCTGGCCAATTAAGCACAATTAAGCACAATCAGTGGTATGGAGTGACTGCCAGTCTTGCTTCTGATTGGTTGAGAGATATCAGTGGCAGTCACTGATATCTCTCAACCAATCAGAAGCAGGGCTGGCAGTCACTTCATAAGCACCACTTCTGATAATGTCAGCCTCTATACCCAGACTCAGGCCAGCTTTTTACTAACTTTCATAAGCCATATCTGAGGAGTGCTGAGGAGGACAGACTTGCGGGTGGTCTTATTTGAAAGGTGACACGTATAGGCACATTTTGAACCTAAATCATCATGATGGTGCATTTGCCGTGGAGAGCAGACTTTCCCTCAAATAATGGCTGATTTCTCATTATTTGTACACTAAACCCCTAGCAAACTATATATTTTTAGAAAGCTGAGATTCTAAGGAATACATAGGATATGGATAGGTTGTATGTGCTCCAAATATTTTAAAGAAATTGGGGTCAAAACTTTGACTAATCAATTTTCAGTACATATGTCGCGGCTGACGCAAATCTAAGAGCAGGATCTAAGATAATAACCTGATTTTTTAAAACATTGAAAAAAACCTTTGTCTCTTCAAAACTAGACAAGGGTTTTGTAAAATATGGCCCCTAACTTTTTTTATGGCCATTTATCTAACAACATTTTAGGAAAAAAATGCTTTTTTGGTTTCTTGATTTTTGACTCACTATAAAAATTAACCAGATAATATATTCTAATATCCCCGTCTAGATTTGTAGAGAACATGTTTTAGAATCTATATACAAAGTTTGAAGCTAATTGATTAAGATTTGTGTCTAAATTCACGTCAGCCGTGAGAGTAAAACTATAGAAAACTAAGCTGAGAAAATGGCAGTTTTGTGTATTTCACAGTTAAAGTTACTGTGCAACTTTTTGCTACTACTTTAATGTATTTATTTTTGTCCAAGTGGAAAGATAAAGTAACCTTCCATTGTATTTCACAACTGTCAACATTTTTTCTTCTCAATTACCTCAAAAAAAAGTATAAATGAGTACATTTCTGCAACCTGCCTAACATCCCTGTCAACTGGATTCCATATATGGGCATATGACATCACCCAAGCCCCGCCTACTTAGTAGACTGGCATTTTGTTTGCATGCTAATGTATATGTATTATAGCTCTTGAATTCTTAATAATTCAAAGAACTTTGCCATCAAAATCAATTTTCAGCTATCTAGTGTGTTATGCTGGCAGACTCTTTGACTGCAAGTATATTGATTTGGCAAATAAAAGCTTGTAATGCTCTATATGGGGTTTTTAGCTTCATTTATCTAAGACAAACATGTTGCAGGGCCAATTCTGAAGCTATCCAAACTTCCAAAGCATAGCTTCCTGACAAGGTGGCTTTTAGATTCTGGGCCTTGAAAGAAAGATAATTTCACAAACCTCTATTGCTGTATCTCCACCCCAGTGATCCAAGTTACATAATCCAGAATGAGTAATCCATACATATTTTGCAGCAGAAATGGCAACTTTCTCTGAGGTCTGACACAGAATTCCTTTGTCTAGTGAATCCCATATGAGTAGACTGTCCACATTAACTACTACACTGCTTGAAACGCTTAGAGGAAGTGATCTTACTATTACTCATAGCAAATCTTATTTTTAGACATTGGTTCCTGACTCCCATAATCCTTGAGGGGATTATGAGTGACACCACACTCATTGTTCTAGAATGGGGAGTCCTGAGGGGATTATGACACCACACATACCTGTATCTATTTCCTCAGAACTGAAGCCACAGTGCTAATCTATCAATAAACCCAATTATTCACCTGCAATTTCAATCTCCTTTGTGTCTCCAACTGAATTGACGACAATTGTTGTGTAAAATACAATCCAGGCTTCAATTAGTTAATAGCCAAATTATATTGGTGTTATTGTACTTTGGGTAACTATATCATGATTGCTGTATTATTGTTTGAGAAAAACTTGTTTTGTTAGTTATCCATAGAGCATAGAGTGTCTGTTCCAGCTGGAGGTCTGAGACAGAATGACCCAACATCCTCCCAAAAGTCCAGGTTTTCCCATCAAATACACACATTTTTTTACCTGAAGCCCCAAAACTGGGATGTTTCCTGTTTTTCTCAGACAGCCGGAGCCACATTTTGATTAAGACTAATCCCTAATACACTATTTTTGAATTGATTGAAAACATCATTGTCTGTGGTGTTAAAGTGGCCCACCTTACCCACACACATCCTTTCTAACCAACACCTGCATACAAAGAAAAGACTGGCTGACCAGTATTGCCAGCTCTAATCAGTTACCCATTCCAATACACATCCATTTCCTGTTACCTCAGAGGGCCCAGCTTTGATAAGCAGGTGGGAGGGGCTTATCAGCTAACTGGGGTCACATGACCATAACAATGCAGCATGCTCTCTCTCCTGTCTGTCTATTCATAACTGTCAAATCCAAATTTTGCACAAATTATGAACTTAGGATTGGAGTAGAGCTATGGGTTTTTTTTCATAAGGAGGGTAAGACCCGGTTCATTAACATAATACATATATCTCAAAACAGGCTTCCCTGAGGACGAAACGTTTACGGCATGGAGTTGCATTAACAAAAGGATATCCCCCTAGTAGAGGAATCCCCTTCAAGTTTATTCGTGGCGCTTGGAAAGTAGGCGGCACATTAAGTGGGTATGGAGTTGCATTAACATAAGGGTATTCCCCTAGTAGGGGAATCCCCTTTATTCGTGGCCCCTAGCAAGTAGGCGGCACATATCGAGTGGTATTTTATTGTTTTGTACTGTTTTGTATTGACCGATTAAAACGGATACGAAAATTGTACAAATACATTGACAAAATAAAGATACAAATGTTGACAAACGTAGTTATAGAATGAAATACAACTTGTAACACGAAAAACAGAAGGCCCATCCACTCGTACAGAGTATAAATAGTTAACTCTAACATGAGTCGCATTGGGGGGATATCTCCCCACAGGAATATCCTTTCATTATGATTTTTTTCATGGTGCTTAGCTGAGATACGTAGCTTTCCAACAGTGTATAAACATTAAATACCGGCTTTCTATTTTCCCTGACATCTAGGGAAATGTAGCTTGTTGTATTTTGGGGGGACACCCTGTATATATATATATATATATATATATATATATATATATATATATATATATATATATATATATATATATATATATATATATATATACATATATATATATATATATATATATATATATATATATATATATATATATATATATATATATATATATATATATATATCATAAGTACCATTTAACCATTCCACCGTTAAGATGATTGGTCCTGTATTGTAAAATTCCTCTGAAGTCACGCTAGTTCCGGCTGCTCGCGTTTTCCATCTCCAAATTATGCTAATGCTCTGCAAATTCCTTTCCAATTGCATAATGGGCTGATATTGCTGGTTACATCATCAATGCTCTTATTCCATTAGACTCGATGGCAACTGCTAGATCGTTATGGCTTGTTTCACGAGATCTCTCTCAAAAGGTGGTCCCGCATACACACACACACATACGTATATATATATATATATATATATATATATATATATATATATATATATATATATATATATATATATATATATATATATATATATATATATATATATATATATATATATATATATATATATATATAAAATACATACACGCCCGGTTAGATAGTGCCCTGCTATCCACCCGAAGTCATCCATATCCCACCACGACGCGGAGCAGAGTGGTGGGATATGGATGACTGGGGATGACAGGAACAATAAAGGGTGTAACGAATTTATCACCTGCTCTTTCATGATAAAAAAAAAGTTCAATTCAGTCGTCTGCTTCAAAATCTGGCTGGAGGTCTGAACGAGGCTGGTGACCTCTAGGGGTCAGATTGCCAAGTGGTAATATTAATTAAGTTGGCGTGTCAAATAGTAATATTGAATTCTGCCGTTCGATAATGAATCTACAAAGTGTGAACGGCTCCAGGTCTAACACCTATTGACTAATCAGCATACACTGTAAAACTTATATGTAAACGTTTACCCTATTTGGGTGCAACTGAGCTGCACCCGATTTGGGTAAACTTTAACCCAGACATATGTGTACCAGGTTAACATTTCCGACTTCAATGGCAGTGCAGGTAGACCATTACCTGTGTGCAGTGGGTAAACCTTTTGCTGCCTAGGTTTAGATGTAACCTGATTATATATCGGATGGGGTTAACATTTATTTCGGGGGGAGGGTTCGTTATTGTGATGCATAACCTTTACAACATACCTAAGATGAAATGTTTTTATTTATCTAAGTACGTACTAATATCGAGTACGCTATGAGGTACATAAAACATACATCTACAATAAAAAATGCCACCGCAGTCCAGTTATCAATATGTATATTCTTTGTTGTCTAAACATGGCTTATACAGTTCTTTTCCTGCATGTTTTCTTCTTCTCTATCTTCCTCTTCTCCTTTATTACGAAATGGTGTTGCTGGGTTTAGGACTCCTGTTTTTACGTTTAGACACTGAAACATGCTATGGATATGAATTCACTTTAATTGTGCGAGATTTAAAGATTATATTTCTATCAGGATGATACCATAAAATCCTTCTATAATAATAATAATAATAATATTGTCATTTGATATTGCGCCCTTTCCATATAAACATGCTCAAAGGCGCATTACATTCCATTGTCAAAGGATAGATGTTGATATCCACATAGTTAATTGATATATACATCTTTGAACAGATGTGTTTTCAGTTGTCGTTTAAAGATTGCCACACTCCCAGCTGCCCGAATATTATCTGGGAGCTGATTCCATAGTTTTGGGGCACAGGCACTAAACGATCTGTCACCGTAGGTTTTCATGTTATTTCTCGTCTCGCAGAGTAAGTTCTTGGATGTTGATCTCAGTGTCCGGGGTGGGACATACTCTTTCAGCAATTCCCTCAGGTAAGAAGGTGCAGTTCCATGCAAACACTTGTACGCCAGTAGCAGAATCTTGAATTCAATTCTCTTCCTGACTGGTAGCCAGTGCAGCTCCTTCAGTACTGGAGTGATATGGTCATACTTCTTTGTGAGAGTGATCATCCTGGCTGCGTTGTTTTGTACTCTCTGGAGCTTACGTATTAGCTCTTCGGCTATTCCACAGAGAAGTCCATTGCAGTAGTCAAATCTTGAGGTTACTAGGGATATGACAGCACTCTTACTTGATTCTGCAGTATTTTCTGATCCTTCCGATGTTTCGAAGGTAATAGTTTGCAGATTTGACTGCCTTTGACACATGTGCTGCCATATTCATGCTCGAATCAAAAACAGAGCCCAGATTGCCGATAGGTATATTGAGGATCTTGACAATCTCACAATTTACTGAGATGCTAGGCACAGATATTTTGGCTCGCTGCTTAGGGGTACCTAGCACTAGGACTTCCCTTTTGTCTGCATTCAGTTCTAGCTTGTTCTGTGACATCCATGTATATATGTCAGTGAGGCAGCCCTCCTATATCCACAGCTTGTTGAGTGATGGGTTTTATTGCCAGATAGAGCTGTGTGTCGTCTGCATATATGTGAAGCTCTAAACCATGCTTTCTGATAAGTTTTCCAAAGGGTAGGAGGTAGATCAGGAACAACAATGGTCCTAACACTGATCCCTGTGGTACGGACCACAGAATGTCCTGTAACTCAGAGAATGACTTGTCAATCTTGATGCGGAGTGTGCGACCTGACAGGTAAGACGTAAACCAAGCAAGTGCTTGACCCGTAATACCAAGTGTATTTTCCATTCTGCTGAATAGAATATCATGGTCGATGGTGTCGAATGCCGCACTCAGATCTAACATGACCAGTATAACTACTCCATGCTGGTCAATGCTGGTTAGAATGTCATTCTGTACTTTTACTAGGGCAGTCTCAGTGCTGTGACCAGGCTTGTAGGCAGATTGCAAATGTTCGTGCAAGTTGTTCTCAGTCATGTAGTCAGTGAGTCGCCCCGCCACCACCCTCTCCAACAGTTTTGAGATGTAAGAAAGGTTACTGACAGGACGGTAGTTCTTTAGAATATCCGGATCTAGGGTAGATTTCTTTAGTAACGGTGTTACTATAGCCGACTTCTTGGATTTCCGTACCTGGCTAGATCTGAGAGAAGAATTTATGATGTTAGTCATTACTGGAAGTAATTCACTTCTACTTTCTTTGATGAGCCAAGTTGGGATTGGATCAAGCATGCAGCTTTTTGCAGGAGACTTGCAAATTATCTTCCATACTTCCTCCTCTGTAGTATTCCGCAGAACATTCAGAGTGGAAACAGGTGGTGACTGTGCTATTTCCAGGTTGATGTCAGAGCAGTCAGGGAGGTTATCCCTGATTTTATCAATCTTTTCCTTGAAAAAGCATGAGAACCTATTTGCAAGTTTTTCTGCAGAGCTGTGTTCTGGGAGTTTTGACACTTTCTGCCTGAAGAGGAGTTCATTCATTGTCTGGGACATCGCTTTTGAATCCTGCCCACAATCAATAATCCTCTGATTGTAATATGACACTTTGCTACTTTCAAGGAGCTTGTTGTATTTGTCTCTTTCTTCCTTGAAGATTTCACGATGAACTGTCAGGCCAGTTCTCCTCCACAGCCTCTCAGCTTTTCTTTTCTCAGATTTTGCTAGATGGAGATCATCTGAGAACTAAGGCTGTTGTGGTCTTATTACAATTGACTTTTCCTTGGGTGGTGCATGCTTATTCAGCACATTGGTTAGTTGTGTGTCATATATATCCATGAGATCAGTGACAGAGAGGTTGTCAGGATCCCCCAGTCCTTGTGAAATGTCTGTTCTAAAACTGGGCAGGTCAGTGGAGCGAAAGGCCCTGGTTATTATTTTTGTCTTCTGAAGGTGTGGCTTGGGGTGATGGACGTTGCATAACAGTAGATGGTGGTCTGTTATCATATCACCCACCTGGACCTCTTGTACAAGATTATCTGTGTCTCGACACATGATAACATCCAATATATGTCCAGACATGTGAGTGGGTTTATTGACAGTGAATGCTGAAGCGTGGTTAAGTGTACTGCCTCAATTGACAGTGCATGTTCTATACGTCGGAAGAACACACCAAGTATAATTGTAAAGAATTCTAATGTTACAAACAACATTAGTCACTTACTGTTCGAAGATGTTTATAAAAACAGAGACAATATTCCTGCATAGTGTCTCTAAAACTTCTCAGTACAGCCCTAACTATCCAACCTCAAACTGCCCGCCACAACTTGGTAACTTAAAAGTGTTATCTGGGTCACTGCTAAGTGTAGTTCTTTTGTCTGGGGTCATCACCATGTATAATTTAACATGTGGTCTTTGGTTGGTGTGGGCGACAGAAGTTTCAAATATCGAATCCTCCAGTAAACGTTTAACCAAGAAGGTAAACGTATTACTATGACATTCACTGGAATGGGTAAACCTTAACTTAAAAAGTTGAGATTCACTGAAAAATGTTGAAGGTTCTCTGATTGAGGTGAACCTTAACATTTCAAGCGGGTAATCATTTATCAATGAAAACATATTTGGGAAGATGTTCACCTAGTAAAAACTAATAAATGCAATTTTCATCCAAATTAGACAAAGGTTAATCATTTTTAGATCAATGAAACTCCAAACTAGTTGAACCTTTACCGATCCTTCTTACGGTGTAGAGAATTACAGCAGCGCAGGTGATAAAGTGAAATACCCCATACCTGTTCTATATCTAGCCTCTCGATCAAGGGCGACACCCTTAAATACGTCACCCATATCAAGACAAGGAGTATGATAAATGCTAATAGCAATGAACAGAGCCTATGCTTTACATACAGGACGCACATAAGGTTATTCCCCTAGTAGAGGAATCCTCGTTATTTGTGGACCATTGAAAGTAGGCGGCAAATTAAGTGGATGTGGAGTTGCATTAACATAAGGGTATTCCCCTAGTAGGGGAATCCCCTTTATTCGTGGCGCCTGGAAAGTAGGCGGCACATTAAGTGGAAATCGAGTGGTATTGCATTGTATTGTACTGTGCCTTATTGGCCGATCAAAACGGATAAGAAGATTGTAGGAATACATCGACAATATTAATAATAATAAATATTAATAATTGGAATTTATATAGCGCCATTTCCTATGGGGCGCCGTTTGTAACATGCATACTTTTGTTGACAGAAGCAACTTTTGTCCAACAAAAGTCACTTTTGTCTGACAAAAGTAATTTTGTCTATGACAAAAGTAATTTTGTCTACGACCAAATTACTTTTGTCAGACAAAAGTTGATTTTCTCAGACAAAAGTTATTTTGTCCATGACAAAATTACTTTTGTCTGACAGAAGTAATTTTGTCTTGACAAAAATTGCTTCTGTCAACAAAAGTAACTTTTGTTAGACAGAATTACTTTTGTCGAGACAAAATTACTTTTGTCGAGACAAAATTACTTTTATGTTACACTTGGCGAGACCCCTCGCCAAGTGTTACATTCAGAGTTCTGTCCTAGTGCCTTGCTTCGTTAATAGAGGGCCTATAGACTGGTTGAAGCACTCGCCCGCCGACTCGGGCACATGCACCATGCACTATCGTTGGGCTGGTATGAACTAATACCGGCCGAGTGTGTTCTGTAAGTTCCCGGGGGATCACTAAGGTATTTAGGGGGGTGCATACGCTCGTTATCAAAATTTAAAAATACCCCTAAAGCACTGATTTCTGGCCAAAAAAGCACCCTTATTTTTTAAAAACGCTGACTTTTTCCACTGAAAAAACACCCCTTCTTTTATCAAAACACTGACATTGGATGAACGGGAACACGTATTTTAACTTTAGATTTTTTAATCCTCTGCCTGTTTAGCGGCAGTAGACTTGGAAGTTCAGAAATAAACATCGACAATAACAACATCAGATGCATAACTTATTAAGTAAGGTTCAATATTGTTGAACTACAGACTCGGAAGCCCAGTCACTTCGGGAGTCACTAGGCGTCAGAGCCGCGCAAATTTCGTAAGGGGATTTTCAACCCCCATTCTTCGTATCTGGGTACAAAAAAGTACCCTTTTTTTGACAAAGTCGCAGACATGCGGAGGTCTTAAAAAAGACCCCTTCCTATGCGAAATACGTAACGCGGGTGCGGCCCCCCTCTATCCCTGAATGCCCCCGCCGGGTGTAAGTTGCAGTGTGGAATATCACGGATCTCCGTCGGCGAAGATAGAGGTAACATGAGACAAGAACTTTAATTGAACACATTGTTGGTAACTTTAACCCTTCCAATGCTGAGGCCACTTTTGTCGTGATGGGGCCTTTACAAGCTCAAAATACAGGCAGGAAACGAATATTTTGTAAAAGTCTTCAAAGCATCTCGATCGGGCTGCAGTATCTAGAACGAGATACCGCATCTCAATCGAGCGTTGGAGATGCTGCAACTCGTATATTCGATCATGCACGCCGCGTGACATCGCTGCACGACACTAGAACAAAATTACTTTTGTCGACAGAAGTAATTTTGTCGAGACAGAATTACTTTTGTCGAAACAGAATTACTTTTGTCGAGACAGAATTACTTTTGTCAACAAAAGTAACTTTTGTTCAACAAAAGTACTTTTGTCGTGACAAAATTACTTTTGTGATACACATGGCGTAACCACTCGCCAAATGTCACATTTTGGACTTCTGTCTCGACAAAATTGCTTCTGTCAACAAAAGTGTGCATGTTACAAACGGCGCCCCATAACTTCCATTCATAAAATGTTCAAAAGCGCTGCATATTGGCATAGTTTGAGTCATAGTCAACAACGCCTCAATGGGCGAGCCTGAAAAGGTGTGTTTTGAGACACTTCTTGAAGGCCTGACACGATGTAGAATCCTTCAGGTGTTGTGGAAGCGCATTCCATAACCTCGGTGCACTAATGGAGAAAGCGCGATCTCCAAATTTGAGTCTAGTCCGAGGCTCATCCAGAAGGCCCTTTGCTTCTGATCGTAGATGGCGTCTTGGTTTATAAAGCACGAGCAGCTCCTTGATGTACTTATTAAGATACACATGTTGACAAACGTAGTTATAGAATGAAAAACAACTTGTAACACGAAAAACAAAAGGCCCATCCACTCGTACAGAGTATAACTAATTAACTCTAACATGAGTCGCATTAGTGGGAAGAATAAAGAAGAAAAACGAATGGCTTAGCGTGGTATAGTCACGATCTGTATTCAAGATCCGAGTCCAGAGCACAAGGTTGGACGCCTAAGTCTAGTAACAGAAGTAACAGAAAAACCGACCCTAGCCACGCCCCCCCCCCCCCCCCCCAAACTCTTGCCTTTATTACATCGTTATACATCCTTACAATGTACTGCCCACCCGCATCATAGCGTCCTCTCTTCTTATTAACATAAGGGTATTCCCCTAGTAGGGGAATCCCCTTCAAGTTTATTCGTGGCGCTTGGAAAGTAGGCGGCAAATTAAGTGCATATTGAGTTACATTAGCATAAGGTTATTCCCCTAGGAGGGGAATAACCTCCTTACGTGGCGCCTAAAAGATACTTAAACTGCCGTTACGTAAAGGGGTCTGGCATTGTTTTAAGTAACAAAACTAAAATAATCTGACAACTCTTTTCAAGAAAGTAAACAATTTGAATGGTAAATGGGACTCTAGAACCCCCACTACATCTGCAACTGTCCAAATCCTGCATCAACGTCAACAAATATCGATCGATAAAATACCAACAGCAACATTCTCGATTAATGAAACCACTTTTTATTGAGATAGAATCGAGAAATCTATAAACTGATCTAATACGCTGATAGCTTACCTTTGATGTTTCAGTTGAGCAGTACATTTAACTATTCAAAATTGCACAAGTAGCGTCACAAATGAAACACCTATGTACGTTTATGCGGTTCGGGCATCCAAGCCGGAGTCCTTCTGAATTAAACTAGCTCATTCAATGCATATGGGATATGCATGATATGTACCACGTGATACCGTTAACCAATGAATATCACCCAAAAATCTAATGGGCATATTTTCTTGGGGGTTGTGAGTGGGAAAAGACAAACTATTGACTTTCACTAAACAATACTATAGGGATCAGTAAGCTGTGAGAATCCTTCCCTGAAAAATCACAGTGCACATATATACTAGATATACCTTTTTCTCATTTTGTCTGTGTGTATGTATATGTGGGCCATCAGTGAGTAAAAAAAGTGATCAAATATTTCATAGGATGTTTGCTTCTTTTCTTGACGTTGAATTTCAACAAAGCAGGCCTCTCAAAACATTTATTTTGAGCATTAAATGGTGAATGATATTCTCGAAATTTGGCAAATTAATAGTTCATAGTATTTAGGAGTAATACCTACATCACGCTCCTCTTTAAATCCTTTAAAAATGTTTCAGGTGAAGCCTTGTGTTTTCATGTTCATGGGGCAAGCAGTGAACTGTACCACATACAGCACGTAACAATAACCGACGCCGTTGAAAAGTTTTAAAAGAAAGGAATTCTCCGAATTCAAACCGAAACTGAACGGGAGGAGGAAATGATAAAATGGTATATATATATATATATATATATATATATATATATATATATATATATATATATATATATATATATATATATATATATATATATATATATATATATATATATATATATACTGTAGAACACACAATGTTAGCGTCTGTTTATATATAGCGTACATAGCGTGTGGTTCCTCTTCGCTATATATAAAAACGCTGTACTTTTTTCATACTGTACTGGCGCTGTCAGCAGCGGCTACCGTCGCTAACATAAAGATACGCTATGATGCGAAAATTCCCCATATTTGGGACACGCATCATATATGTGTTCTACAGTACTCAAACCATGACATCAGTAAAAGCTAATAAACCTAACAGAGCTCTTTTTTCAACACATTCTTAGGTAATTATGGCATTACCTAAGAATGTCCGCGGCATTTGAATCTTTGCAGGTTGACAGTTTAAGCCTGGGTAACTGCAAAAAGTGCATACTTTCAAGGTTTAAAACTCAAAATCACTCACAGCAGGGGGCACATTTTACCTCAACTACCACAACACATAGCATCCATGTGAGCAGGTTTTACACATCTACATTGGAAGCTGCGCTCTAACCTCAAATGGGTTAAGGTGATGAGTACCATTGCAAGCTAGTTAAAAGCCCCATCCCCAAACACACCTCACAGCAGCATAATCATAAAACAAGGCGCATCTCTAGATTCCAGAGTGTTATCAGGGAGAGAATACATAGCCAACCGTCCTTTGTCAACCCATATTCTATACCATTTCAAATGTTCAATATTTACAACTTTTCACTCAAATGACATATTCTCACTACTTACACAGGTAGTGGTCACTGCAGGTTCAGAATTACCTTTGTGATATCATTGTCTATGCCCAATAAGAAGTCAATTTTAGATTGCTGACCACTAAAGATTTTTACAGGCCATAAAAATTAAAATTTTAGTTAGGAATCTTGACACCAACTACACTAGGTAACCTCAAGGGCTCATAGGTAGCAACTATTTATAGCATCCTGACCACAAGCCATTCTCTTAAGATCATCGAGGTGTATCTTTGTACAACTGTCTTTTGTTTCCAGTGCTCAGAAGTAATCAGCAAGGTATGTCCACTACTATCAATGGGGTTCCCATGCCTCCACACACGAGCTATCTCACTAAGCCTTTCAATGTTATGGCCTGGGGGAAGGGAAGGACGGGGTGAGGAGAGAGGAGAAAAAAAGGGGAATTGAAGGACGGGATGAGAGAGAGAGGAAAAGAAGAGGAAGGGAAAGACGGGCTGAGAAGGAGTGATGGAAGGGGTGAGGAGAGAGGGAAGGGGTGAGGAGGGAGGGAAGGGGGGAGGAGAGGTGTAAGGAGGGAGGGAAGGAGAGGAGAGGGGAAGGGGAAGGGGAAGGGGAGACAGGGATAGGTAAGGAATAGAAGGGATTAGACAAGAGGAGAAAGTTTAAAAATAAAGGCCGGGGAACTAATTTTCATTCACCTACCCCGAGCCATTGTTGATGTACCAATATGGTGCAAAGGTACCACGGTGCAATGGACCCAACAGCAGGGAGCGGTGGGAGCACGAGGCTCGACTTTTCTGGAAATGAACCGTATATGTACTCCCATTGCTAGAGGGAAAATATGCGTTCAGAAAAAGGGGTGCCGGCATGAAAACAGCGCTAATCTAACTACACGCTGGATCAATACCCAGAACTTTAAGGGTTTCTTAAATCTTAGATATATTTCCACATTACTATACATTTCTTTGGCGAATTAGTTACCTGTATTTGTCAATCCGAAGTCATTTTACCTCGCTATTGCTACGGGACAAATACAAGTCTTGTTGCGTCACGAGGGTCTATAAATAGGCGTCACATGACCGCAAAACTGGATCTGCGTAGCGACTGCTTAATGCTTGCGTCGCTCAGTCAACATCATACATGCAGCCTACTCTCGCGTAAACCTACTGGTTCAAGGGCCTCCAAATGTCCCACCAGCGTACGAAAGAGACTTGACAACAGATGTGTGACAGGACAGATCCTCCAAGCGATGTCAAGCTCGGTAATTCTCGCAGAGCCTGGCCAGTTGAGCCTATATCAAGGTGTTTATTACACGTTTCAACCGATTGTACACGTAAGGTACCTCGTACCGGAAATGCACCCCTCTGAGCTGATCAGTCCGATTGTATTGTAAACAGTCCATGGGTCAAATACTCCTCCTATCCTCGAGGGTTTCTGACTCAAATAAGGCCTTGTAACCACCTAATAGGAAATGTGTGAACAAATTTGATTACTCCGACCACCTTGACCACTTGTTACCTGGTCAGAATAAAAACATGACAGCAGACACAGAACAAAAACACCTGGATTATATTCTCTCTCTCTCTCTCTCTCTCTCTCTCTCTCTCTCTCTCTCTCTCTCTCTCTCTCTCTCTCTCTCTGAGTACTTTAAGATGAGTACCCTTGTGTCAGGGTTGCTGTCATTTCTCAGGTTTTTGCATCATTTTATATTGGCCAAGTGGCATGGGGCCAAGCGATTTCTGGTTGCCACTGATACCTGGTTGAAATATATATATATATATATATATATATATATATATATATATATATATATATATATATATATATATATATATATATATATATATATATATATATATATATATATATATATATATATATATATATATAATTATATATATATATATATATATATATATATATATATATATATATATATATATATATATATATACTAGTATATATATATATATATATATATATATATATATATATATATATATATATATATATATATATATATATATATATATATATATATATATATATATATATATATACTAGTATATATATATATGATTTATATTCATAGCCTTCCAGATGATAATCCGATCGAAACCAATATCTAGTTGATGCTAGGAGAATTAGAACACATACAGGTTAGGTAATATGTTCAGTGTGGTAATCAGCCCAATGAGGGTTGCGAATGTACATTATATAGGGATGGGTAAATGTAAATGCACGTGCAAGTAATTACCTTTAAGAGAAGGTGACGTACAGGGTACATAGGTAACAGTGGATCACACTCATATTCATACATACATACTTACGCATATATATATATATATATATATATATATATATATATATATATATATATATATATATATATATATATATATATATATATATATATATATATATATATATCATAAGAGCCAGAATTAATGGATTGACCGTTTAACCGTTACGATGATCGGTGGTGTAAGGTGAAATTCCCAGTCTTGTCGAGCTTACATACTTGTGCCCCTTTTCGCGTCTTCCATCTCCACACTATGCTCTGCAATGCTGATGCAAATTCCTTCGCATATGCGTCATGGGCTAATATTGTTGATTACATCATCACCTTTAATGCTGACCTCAGGTACATCAGATGGGAACTTGTTAGGAAACTGATTTTTTTTGGGGGGAGAGGGGTAACTTTTGCTATATCAATTTTAGATCTTGTCTCTTACGACACGAGATCTCTCTCATAGCCTTAAGTCAAATAAGGCGGATAATGTGGATTTGTCATTCTGTGTGAAGCTCCTACACCGTGAATGAATGTGTGCATAAATAGGTGTGTGTATGTGGGTGTGTGTAGGGGGAGGGAGAGGTGTAATAATGTCAATTTATGCGCAGTACTACGGATGCATACATGACTTAACCGTAAGGCTTTATTCCTCTGCAAACAACAACTCAACTATACAGCATTAACATTGAATAATATTATTAACGCGTTTAGTGCACGTAGATATTTGGTGATCGTTAGCCATCCGTCCCAACACTAAGTCTTACCAGAGAGGTATATTTATAATATACATCGATTGTCCCTGGTCTTACATGAAAAGGGACTGATACAGGATTTCTGTCGGTGAAGGAGCCTGAGATCGCTACACCGTGAGGGGGTTCATTTTAAAAGACATATATACACACCCCTTAGTTTTAAGGAACACAACTAAAATATGTGGCATTTTTTTGCAGGGAAGTCAACATTTTGATTTGAAAGGTGGCCTGTTTAATCACTGCAAACCCCTCTATATCCGCTACTGTCAACATCCTGATTCTACGTGAAAAGATATCGATCAATGAAATATCAACGGCGTCATTCTCTATAAAGTAAAAACACTATATATTGTATCATCCATATACGATGACAGCTTACCTTAGGTGATTCAGAGTGATTCAGTTGGGCAGTTTTTAAACT
>CAWWDR010000669.1:5000-20000 GCA_963942565.1 Maea johnstoni | reverse complement strand
ATATATATATATATATATATATATATATATATATATATATATATATATATATATATATATATATATATATATATATATATATATATATATATATATCGACAGTAGCACGTGCGGTTGCAATCTGCCTGCAGGACATAGCAATCGAATGGTCAAACGGATATGCCTTTACTCGAATGTTAAAATGTAATCTAGGAATGAGAGTATGATTACTCTTTCTTGGCCGTTTTGAGTGGGACTACTTGTATTAAGTCCAGTTATATTTAGCTACCATTGCGTCCCTCTTGTGCGCATATCTGTTTTGACCATTTGGTAGCTTTTTCCGTAACAATGCAGAAAGTGCTGTATATGTGCCTTCGCTACAACGAATAAGATCGCTCTTTGAAGCTCGGCTTTATTAGCGCATGCGCATGCAGAGGGCGGGACTTTCACAAGAGGATCCACTCTCAAGTGGGAATGTAAGAAATAACTACCTCAAACCAAGCATTCCTTAAAACTGTTGATGAGTTTCCTATTCCTTTCCAAACATTTTAGTAGTAGAAAATAGAAGCAAGTAGAAGAGCGCACTTGTATCCCAATAGACGGGCCGGAGAGAAGTCAAGTGGTAAACAACCCATTGAGGAGGGCACGAGTTTACGAGTAGGTGTGCCTTCTTCATATTTTGCTAGATATTGTCACAAAGGAACACATTGCTACTGTTTGATTTTAATGAATGAGTTTGTAGAAAATAAATTGCCATTCGCTGAACCAAGGTTGTATCGATTATGTGAAAGTATGTAAGAATCTGTTCCTAGACATGAGCGTGTTTTGTGAGATATTAGTTCTTATTTATGTTTTGTTCATGTTGCCAGTTAATTACATGATGGACGTATAAAACCCAAATCTATTTGGGGTATGATTTGAGAAATCTTCAAAGGGGTTCATCAGACATTGACAAGGGGGTTTACCTAGTTTTAGGTAATATGGATTCCAAATACCAAACTGTATACAAAATTAATACAAAGTCTATGGAGCTTTTCATTTCTCCGCCTTTAACCGACACAAGCATATTGCAACATTAGATTTTGGAATTTTGTTTGAAGTCACCTTTTCCCGATAATTTTGTAACATCTTATTTTCGCTGACATATCTATGGTAATACACCCCTCTAGTCTGTCTAGGTTGAGTCATGATTTATCAAGTTGGATTACAATACAGTGATATAGAAGAGGCATAAACGGAAGCGGCTAAAATATAAAGACAAAAGACGTGTATGACTTCATCAAGAAATATTCATAGAATAACTCGATCATTGGAGAAGATGCAATATTCCTGCTCCAGTTAAAATCAATAATTAAAAAAGCTCAATTGATTTTAAAATAAGATAAAATCACTCCGTGCTGGTCACATGCTTCAAAGCAAAGGAAGTAGATAGGGAATTGTTTAAAATGTTAGAAATGCAAAAACCCTTCTACAATCTCGAATCGAATGAGAAATGTCCTTGAAAAATACAAATTTATTCGAAACCACCTCTAATATTTTGAAGTTCACTGTAGGAGAATATATGCATAAAGTAAACAAAACGAGTCGTCGAGATTGCACAAAAACTAATATTTCGTGAATCATAAACTTGTCAACCAAAATCAAAAAGCAACAGGAAACACAAGGTTGCATCAGTCTGGTTACTTAACCCCGAGTTGGGCAAGTGCGCCTCATGTAGATACGTTTCATAAAACGCTCTATCATACCAAACGAATGCAACCCGCAATTACAACTTCATCAAGAAACCTGGGGAAAAGTAGACTATATCTATGCTACTGGCATGAGCAAGAGAGAGGGACTATGTAGTATGTGTGGAGAAGTAGCTAGCTAGGAGGAGGAGGAGGAGGAGGAAGGTTATAGTCTATTAGGAGGCGCTGCTTACACGCTGGAGATCTCACTCCTCAGAGGGGAGCCCTCCTGGACGGCCAGCGCGTACGGCTTGCGGCTGAACTCCTCACCCACGGTCCACAGGTCGCAATTGCTTTGGGCGGCATATTTGTTCTTAGTCGCGTCGCCTAAAGAGCATACAGTTCTTATACTACAACTTCGTCAAAATTGTGACAAAAGAGCAAGAAAAAAAGCAATCGCATTTCCCCAAGCTTGGTACACACGCACACGCGTCAAAACATTGCGGGCAGAAAAAGCACCTCTGCGACTTCCGGTTGTGCGCAGTGCATTGTGGTATGCGTGACATTCAAAATGGAAGCCCCATCAACTTGGCATTTGTGTACAGTCATTAGGCAAGTTAATCAAGGAAATGTGTCCGACGCGGAGTTGTACCCCTGGACAGCAGCATTCAGTGCCATATTGGAAGTGTGAGAGAGAAATCATTGCGTAAATGTATTGGCAATTGCTGCCCACAAGGAAGAGATGAGGGTTCCATCTTACAAGCAAAATCAAACACATTGACCAGTGCGCCTTTTCTGAAGAAGCACTATGGTTACATAGATATGAAACATGCCTAGATTTAACACCAAAGGGCCAATTAGAATTGTTCAGTATACAAACTTGTCCAGTCGGCGTTGCTTGGGGGTGTTTAAACATAATATTTAGTCGAGTTGGTAGAGGCAACATTTTTGTTCTGCTGACCAGACTTTAATATGTACAAGTCTCAGAGTGGCTGGCCTGTGTATTATTTTATCATTGCACTCCTACATGATGATACAGCTTTCTGCAGAACATATGTATAAAGAGTAGGCTATAGGAGTTTCAAATGAAAAGTGTTTCCGTGTTACATCTGAGTATGAAAAACTTTTCTTTTCTGATTGTTTAAACAGCACATGACTTGTATAATCAAGAAGGGGACGTCCTTGCGGAATTTGTCAGAATTAATTTTGAAGGTTCTTCAAAGTGATTTTTATGATCTTGGAGATGAAACACTGGTGAATGGTTATGAGCGGGAAGCAAGGGAAAACAATGACATGTCACAATTCCTTCCGAAATTCAAACTACAACACGATACAGCAGCGCCATCTATCGCGTCGCAAGATCTGTAGCTAAGCTCTCGCTAGTTCACACCCACGTAGAACTTACACGCTCGAAATCTCGTTCTTTAACGGAGAGCCCTCCTGTACAGCTAATGCATATGGCTTTCTACTAAATTCCTCGCCCACTTCCCACAAATCACAGTTGGTGAGGGTGGCATATCTATTTTGCGTTGCATCGCCTGAAAGTAAGGTTTTACTTAGGCCAAGAGAATTCATAATGCTGCAATTAAACACATAGATCTGGCCCCCTTAGGTGATTTCATGTAAAGCAATTCATATCAAATGAGGCAATAGAACAATAGAACACGATTTGAGCAATTTTTGGACTTGTGTGCACATTATAAACGGCCACATTGCAGGAATTAAACCTTCTTCGAATGAATAGCTTTTGTTGCATATACATATAAGTTAAATTTCTGTTTTTTCAGATTGTTTTACAAATTTTCTCCATTTTCATTCATAGACAAAGGTGTTTTCATACACTTTTCATCTGATCACCTAAGTGTAATAATCATCGATGAGAACTGGAGGAAGTGGAAGTGGAAGATAAGCAACAGCAATCATTCAAAAAAATACATTATCATAGATTAGCATATATACAATACTAGTAAGACCTATCGAACTCGATCTACATTGTACTTCAGGCAGAAACATTGGTGAGCCAATAAATTTGTTAACTCGTGGAGGAAGGTATGCAATTGTGAGCTGAATAATACGGTCTTGGTCTGGCTTACAACGTAATGTATTATAGAAGTTAAAACGGTTATTATAAGAGTGAGCTTTTCGTCAAGGAAGTACAGTGAATATACCATTACGACATACACATATTTGATAACACGTACAGTATGGCATAACAGTTGTAGAGAAATTATATGGGAAGATGTTTTAATGAATTCATAGCTCGTGAAATAACTTTCAAAGAGGCCAAAATCTTGATTAACAACAGCCTTTATGGGAACAGGTAACATACATAACATTGACACATTTATCAAAGTCCCCCGGGCTACGTTTAACTAAAATAGCATATTTATTAGTGGTCTGTCTAAGCACACAGACTGTGCTTTTGATATTTTACAAATCACACATGAGGTGAGGGGGGGGGGCACTAGAAACTGTCTTACCTATGAAAGCGAAGTTATCGTTGAGCACTCGGTCAATTGCATTCTCGAAGGTGGTGGGCAGCTCAGACTGTCTCATGGACACCCACATGTTGGTGAACTTGTCGCTCACAGGGTAATCCCAAACAGCCAGTTTGGCTCGCTCGATTTCATCGAGGCTGTCATTCAGGCTCATTGCCTTCCAAATGCTGCAAAAGTACACCAGGGATGAGTCGTGTCAAACAGAAAAAAGAATAAACTGATTCTCATTTTCAACTTCTTTACACGTTGTCAAGAGTGCCTATTTTATTGGCAACACCATGCTACCTTACTGTTTCAATATTCCAACGAATGCAAATACCTATAATTACATTTGTGTAGTTGCCTTTTCACTATGATCTATGACCATAGATACATGCCTCTCTTCTCTATGGCATGCCTTTTGCACATTTATTCAACATGTGCAAGGGACATACAACATATTAAAAAGGCATGCAAGGTTGAGGCACGATGTTGGAAAGAGGGGCTAGTTTTCTGAGTTTTAGTATCAACCTGAAAATTGGAGGCAAGATGGTAAAATGGTTACAACCTTGCCCCCAAAATATCCTGTGGTTTTAAAATGAATATTTATGAGTTCAGGTAGGTCATAGGATCGACGTCATCGCGAGTCAGTAGTAGCGTCTGCCCGGATAATGGTACACCATAATGCTAATATGTCGGAAATTCATTCTGTGTTGTTTCGAACTAACTGAAGTCTGTATTGTATCAGTATTTCTGGTTTTATGTAGGCGATACCACTAATTTGTACCCGACATGTTCTTAGTTATGCATAAGTTGGACACAGTATCTGTGATCGACATTCGTGGATATGCGTGCTGTTCAAAATAATATATCTAAAAATGCTGTATCTAAAGATTATGTACGTACTACTACTACTACTACTACTACTACTACTACTACTACTATAACTACTACTTATATTAATAATAATAATAATAATAATAATAATAATAATAATAATAATAATAATGATAATTATAATGATACTGATAATGATATTAGTAATACTACTAATAACTGTTGTAGTAGTAGTAGTCGTAGTAGTAGTAGTAGTAGTAGTAGTAGTAGTAGTAGTAGTATTTGTAGTAGTAGTAGTAGCAGTAGTAGTAGTAGTAGTAGTAGTAGTAGTAGTCCTCCGTCGGCCGTTGAGACTCGTACGTGCAACCGGCCCCAGAGGACACGAGAACAAAAGGTTAAAGGTCAGGGCAACAGGTACAGGCAGACGCTACTACTGACTCGCGATGACGTCGATTCTATGACCTATCTGAACTCATAAATATTCATTTTAAAACCACAGGATATTTTGGGGCCAAGGTTGTATCCATTTTACCATCTTGCCTCCAATTTTCAGGTTGATACTAAAACTCAGAAAACTAGCCCCTCTTTCCAACATCGTGCCTCAACCTTGCATGCCTTTTTAATATGTTGTATGTCCCTTGCACATGTTGAATAAATGTGCAAAAGGCATGCCATACTTCTCCCCTTTACTATCCTGAGTCTAAAATATTACCTGTAAAACTTTTCCTCTATATCCGCCATTCTGCGGAAATACGTCTCAGTGCTGGTGCCCTTCTGCGGGGCGTACTTTGTCTTGAACTGCTTGGCCAGGTCGTCGAGAGATTCTATGGGCTGGTCAAGACGCGAGACGGTCAAGAAGGCGGCCAGGTTAGCCGTGTAGGTGGCTATCATGATGAAACCAAAGATCCACCACGTGGCGGCAACGAGGCGACCTGACAGCGCACGCGGAGCTTCACCACCACCTGGCGGACAGAAAGAAAACTATAGAAAACCTGTACGAGGTTGTAAAATAAGTGGGTGGATTTGTCTTTCTGTTATGTTTTGTTTTATCGGCACTTAAGGTAAATTTGATGGGGAATGGAGTAGTAAATTACCTCCAAGTAACTTGAAACTCTCTCACCAAATGTAATACAGAACATCAAATGTAATAACAACCGCAAATGTCATAAAAAAATAGTCTTTTGGTTATGAAATAAATACAGCCAATAAAGATGCATTGCTTCGTTCTAACTGACCTTGGGGTGTTAGTGAGGTCATGCAGAACCAGAGCCCCTCCTTGAGTGTGAAGACCCTGGGCTCCTCGCCCTGCCCGTCCCAGCGCGTCTTGTTGTTCTGGTAGCTGTAAGGGCTGTAGCGGTCGAAGATGCAGAGGAGGATGCTGACCAGGAAGAATGCTGCCACCACGCAGCCCCACACCGACGCCTCCAGCACAGACATGAAGCGGAAGATCTTGTACTCAAACTTGGGTTTCTCCATGAGGATTGTGATCCCCACCAGGTCGTAGTAGGGCACGGTGAAGTCTATGACGCTCTCCCGCTCCGCCATCACAGACAGTGGCGCCACCACGATGTCAGCCTCCTACCAATAAAATACAGCACATTTTCATATCAAAATTGATATGATGTGAGGGGAAAGGTGAAATGAAGTTCTATACCTTAACACAATATGCATATCATAAATTTACATACATTAATCGTGTATTTTTATTTGATATATCCAATATTAACACTTCATTTTTTGACTAAATCATACATAAAGGTAGTTAATGATGGGATGTCCATAGTAAACACCAAGGATAACTTCCTCACATGCCTCAAGTGGGATTTGGGGCTTGGTATGTGTGCAGTGGAGAGGCACAGAGAACATTCTGTGTGCAACGAACTACTTGGCTTTCAGCATTATAAATCAGCTCCATCATCTAATAATGGATAGCCATGAGGCATTATAATCCGTTTCCTCAAACTCGCCCTGTTACTGCTAATGCTAATGTTAAATGCTGTTAAAGTTAATGTTACTGTTGCTGTTAATTCCTAGTAGATATTTCCAGTGAAACTCACGTCTTTTATGAGCATGTTTATCATTCCGTTCCAGGAGCCGTCCGCCTGCATGCTGCCGTAAAGGCCGTCAGCCGGCTCCTTGATGTCGTAATCAAACTGGAGTTCCTTCGCAATCTTCTCCAAAAGATCCTTGCAGTAACCCGTGAAACGGTCGTTGCCCGTCTTCTTCGGATCTTTGAACATGAACGGTGGTTCCTAAAATAAAGAAAATACAAGGAAGTTGAAGATGTTCTCATGCTTTTCGAGATTTTCTTATAATGAAGTCTACAGGAGGTCATGGTAAGTCTATCGAATCCACAGACCGAATATCATTGATGTTCCAGACACTTTGATATAGAAGCAAACATACATGTTGCTGATAGAAAAAGGAAAGAAAATAATCTTGAAAAATACCAATATAGTCATCGTTACCGGATAATACAATTATAGCTGGACGTGCTGTAAGATATTTATTAATATCTTCGACCTATTGAAATATGTCAGCAAATATTTCCTGACCTGTCGAGGAAATGGATTGTCATAAAGCGAATCCTGGCTTCTGAGACCTTTGCACGAATTACACACTGTTTAAGGAATACAGATGTGTATAAAGAAAACGATAATAGTATTCAAGGTAACTTACATGGACAGTGACGACTCTATACTTTTTCTTGGAGTTTTTGTTAGTGATAGACCCTTGTGATGCATAGAGACCGTTTGCTTGAGACCAGTTACCAATCTATGTAGAAAATGTTAGAACATTTATCACCTTATAATATAGATATAAATATGGATACACACACACACATATATATACATATATATATATATATATATATATATATATATATATATATATATATATATATATATATATATATATATATATATATATATATATATATATATGTATATATATATATATATATATATATATATATATATATATATATATATATATATATATACATACATACATAAATATATATATATATATATATATATATATATATATATATATATATATATATATATATATATATATATATATATATTTATATATATATATATATATACATATATATATATATATATATATATATATATATATATATATATATATATATATATATATATATATATATATATATATATATATATATATATATACACTCGTGTCTTGCAGATGTAATACAACAATATGGTACTTCATACGAAAGTAGTTATGATCTTTTATAACTGCTGCATTCCCATCTACATGTTCTTCTACTTTTGATATAATTCGACTCATTGACATTGTTTTATGATACAATGCTCAAATATTTACTTACGTTTTCAGATTTTGATATGGCTCCATCTTTGAAAGTCACTCGACTGATTTTAATCTTAGTTTCTGGCCTTGCTCCGATACTGTCAAACTTGATATTCCCAAATACACCGTTAGAGGGCGTCTGCAACCAGAAGGAAATGAAAGCATTTTTGAATAACATATAAAAAGCGCATTGCAAAAAAGGAAATCTGTTTATTAATGGCGATATTTTACAGAAAGGTAGACTCATTTATTTAGGCTCGATGCATGTCAAGATGAATATATATCTTTTATTGACTGTATGAAAATAAAAAACAAGATATGGAACAAAAATCAAAGCAAATAATAATAATAAACTATGTACAAAAATATCCGGGTACGTCAAACCTTAGAATATAATCAGGATCTCAAATCAAGTAAGAGAGCGGGTCTGTACAACTTTTAAGGGACAAAATTAAGGGGGCGTCACACCTCTTAACCTATGCCGCTCTTCTACCTCTTCCTATACATGGTCGATATATATTTCAGAATGATCTGCCAATGATTTCAGATTTGAATGATTTCAGAATAACGTAATAAAACAGAGATATTTTACCTCAATGACTTTACTCTTAACCACCAAGATTCTTACATATTAGTTCATGATGAATGACGCAATAAAGAAACAGAAATATTTTACCTCAATGACTTTACTCTTAGGCACCAAGATTCTTACATATTAGTTTATATGAACATGCATGTTGTACCCGCAAAAGAATAACACAGATTGTAGAAATACATATACTATTTATCGAATGCGAATTCGATCATACTGGTCACTGCATGAATGATAAATCCTGAAGTGTACAGTACATATGTGCAATATAGAAAGGTAAATGGAAAAGCATGAATACTCATCATGAACATGCAGTGTAACTAAGTCAACGAAATGAATACGGGCGGCACATACAATTAGGCTCAACGCATAATCAAAACTGATATAATATTCAACGTACCACTTTGATTTTGTTGGCAAGCGCCACGGATTGCGCATAGGCCGTGCTGTTGGTTCCGTTGAAGGTGTAGCAGTTCTGGTAGTTGAGCTGCGTGTAACTATTGGCTTTGGTCAGAGTGTCCAGAGCCCGGGACACCATAGTGGACAGGTCGTGCAGGAAGGCGGAATCAATCTGTGGGGAAATATTGGTAAAATGTTATGCAATTACGCATTCAACTATATGTATTTTCATGTTTATTGACCTATACAAAAAATTCAAGCATATGAAATAAATACAAATATACAAAACATTTCATTATTCCAAATGGACAGGTACATATGGTTTTTAAAGTGTCCAAACTGGTGCTGAGCGATTTTTTTTTAATTATTTTTGGAATGAGCGATTTAATTTACTGATATATTGGAATTACAAATAAAGTAAAACTAGAGGAGCGTATTCATTGGGGAATTTCAGAAAAGCGACACAAATGTTTGTATATATGTTTTCTACGTCTTGTCGTTCTTTCATATCGTGTATATGTCGTGAGAGACCGTGTACCTATATTTTAAATTCTTTAGTATGTGTACATGAGAACATAACCCAGGTTGTTATTGTCAGTATATTAAAAGAAATGACTTCTTATACAAATATCTAAAAACATATTCTTTTTTTCTGATCCTTTACACAAAAGATTTTCATGAGCTGGTGATTTACCTGTATATCGTCGGTATCAAAGCTGGGAAGGTGCGCTTTCTTGGCGTTGACATATGATACCATGGCGTTATACTCATAGCGCCCTTGCATCAGAACCACAGAGCTGTCTGTCTTACACTCCAAACAGTTGATCTTCGCATCCTGAAAATGTGATTGGAAGTAGTAGTAGTAGTAGTAGTAGTAGTAGTAGTAGTAGTAGTAGTAGTAGTAGTAGTAGTAGTAGTAGTAGTAGTAGTAGTAGAAGTAGTAGCAGTAGCAGTAGCAGTAGCAGTAACAGTAGTCGTAGTAGTAGTAGTAGTAGTAGTAGTAGTAGTAGTAGTAGTAGTAGCAGTAGTAGTAGCAGTAGCAGTAGTAGTAGTAGTAGTAGTAGTAGTAGTAGTAGTAGAAGTAGAAGAAGAAGGTTATTGAGTAGTAGTAGAAGTAGCAGCAGCAGCAGCTGCATTAGTAGTAGTAGTAGTAGTAGTAGTAGTAGTTGTAGTAGTAGTAGTAGTAGTAGTAGTAGTAGTAGTAGTAGTAGTAGTAGTAGTAGTAGTAGTAGTAGGAGCAGGAGTAGTATTAGAAGTGGTAGTAGTAGTAGTAGTAGTAGTAGTAGTAGTAGTAGTAGTAGTAGTAGTAGTAGTACTAGTACTACTACTACTACTACTACTACTACTACTACTACTACTACTACTACTACTAGCAGTATCGTATCAGTTGTGTTGTGTAGCACCTGCCGTTACTATAATGATATATGTATAAGTAGAAGAAACACCAGCATAATCTGTACTTCATAACCACCCTTGATCTACTGACTCATGATTTGCTTGTCACATTGACTATATTGATCAATTCGATTTATTGCATGACTGGTAGAATTCCTTTAATCGAAAAAGGCTGCTTCAAATCAATGTTCATGTCATTCCCATAACCTACCTTTGTTAATACAAACCAGTGGAACTTGAATGTCATCATCTGCTTGCTGTTTGCCTGAAAAAAAACCCAGTGAAGACGATCGTTACTAATTGCCACAAATACAGTAGCATAAACGCGTCAAAGCCAATATGCCCAAATTTGATTCTATAGACATGAAACATGTTAAGGCTTGAAGATAATATCCGAAATTAACCCGTTAATATTATTTAAGACGGAATATTACAGGAATCAAATATACCTCGTAACGTCCTCTTGAGAAACATATCTGGTAAGTAATGATGACTCATGGTTCTAATAGTTTTTGTTATTATATTGTATAAACACAGAATAGTTAAAGGAGACGCACACATTACAATGAGATACCGCATTGCAGGTAACAAGAAGTCCTTTGTGTCTTGCGAAAACCGCCGCATAACCCTAAATCACTGACCACCTTCCCACATGCCCCAGCCGGTATTCGAACCCAGGAAGGTAGTGAGACTGCTACTATGGAATATCACCACCTGTCCCCTGGCAATCTCACTAGCCCTAAACAACATTGGAACCCAGGCAGTGGTGTGAGAGAAGGGGCAGTTAACTAGTCAATCCCCCCCCCCCCCCCGCCCCCAGTAAGTGAGAAGTTTGTGCCGGCGGACTGGATTGAGTTCTCACCCGGCCTAGGTATCTCTCTGCGTTTCTTCCGCTCGCCACCAGGAACAGGTGAGACAGCTCGGCAGACTTGATCTTCTCCATCTGAGCGTCGATAGTCAGGGTCGTCATGCCCATGCGCATATACAGATGCTGCGCAGGGATGTTGCGCAATAGCCGCTTGGGTTTGTCGTCAAGATCTGATAAATAAACCAGAATTCATAGTTTAGGGTTTACATATATCTCACACACATAATCACAGGAAAAACGATTACCAATCTATATTTCTAGTGGAACATCTAGTTGATAAAACAAACTTGCAGATCAGAATATTATTCGTTATCCTTCTTGTGGAAATGGTCTACGGCAAGATGTCTTAATTCAGCTGGTATCCGTTCACCATTTTCACAACCAGGGTAACGAATTTATCACCATCTCCCTCTCCCCTTCCCGATGTAAATTCTAAATAAAAATAGGCGCAAAAAGTTCTAACTTCAATGGTTCTTGCAGCGGACATCACCTTGCGGAGAGCGGACGGCAAATATTTCTCACTTTAATTTGCGATTGACAAACCTTAATCCATCTTAATTACTTTCTGCCATCTTATTTTCCAGATATACACCACGTTGTCATAAAAAACGCCAAAAAACAATCTCTAGCGACATATATTTGTTGCTAAGAGAAAGCGACCTCTGTCGGGGGAGGTTATAATAATGGTTGTTATTCATGAGAGGAGAATGTATTATTGCATACACATATCGATAGGTGCCAATATATTGAGCATACATTCTTACCAAATGTGCTATCGTAGATTATTCCCACATTGGTGAGGTTTTCCTTGCTGACGATATCGCGGATCACCTGCAGCATGACCGTGCCGGGAGGTGTGATCTCGATGTTCATTGGATGAGGAGTCGACAAGGTCTGATATGATTGGTCGGTGACGGACACGAGCGTGATACCCATGTTTGCCGCCAGCGATTGAATGGTGCTGGTCACGTGACGGGAAGATGCGTCGATGATGAGAGATACCCCGGATGTGATCTTACTGCAAACTAGAAAAAAGGAAGTGTGAAGTCTCTAAACAGGAAGCAATATGAACTTAGATAGGAAGTTTGTAAAACACACATAAAGAACATGGAGGTCAATGACGCATTGTTATTGGCCCGTGCCTCACAGCAGGTGTAGAGGAGCCACAGTGTGAATCAATATTATCTTACTCCCCCTGGTACCCCGTCAGCTGCCACGTCAACTACTACCCCACACGATGGCAACACATCCCACTACTGGGACGGGTGCTAGGGATTTAGACAATTATATGATATGGCACTCTACATGAAAATTATATATATATATATATATATATATATATATATATATATATATATATATATATATATATATATATATATATATATATATATATTATATATATATATATATATATATATATATATATATATATATATATATATATATATATATATATATATATATATATATATATATATATATATATATATATATATATATATATATATATACAAATACATACATATATACATACACACATGTGTGTATGTATGTAGTATGTATGTATGTAAGTATGTGTGGGAAACTTACGGGACATTGATGTAGAAATAAGCATTATCTTCGCTGTACCTCTTTATATTATAAACACGTGGCTTTCGTCACACACACATATGTCTCCCTTTGTTAGAATAACGGCCTCAAAGACTTCTAATAATAGAGTGGCAAGTATATATATTCGTAATAAATGTGACGGATGAACAATAACCGTCCTTGAGTCAGGACAATATAGCATGTGGGTTTATTCACATATAAGCACACAACAGTCTGGATTTAGAAGGGAAATATCGACTAGCAAGTCGTTAGAAATGAGTGACACTAGAGTAGTTGGTAATCAATTAAACCTAGTTAATTGGCACAATTTTCTTGCAAACACGAGCAGATTCGAATGCCTGATCTTTGAAGCAGTCAAAGACTCAGCGGCGAGCAGTGGTTGGTAATTTACCTGCATCCATGGCACCAAACGAGTCATTATCCTGCGAGAAGACAGTCTCTGATTGCAAGGTGTAGCCCGGGAGGACGGCAGCGTTATTGTTCTCATGGAGGAGGGCGTGCTCGATATCTGTCTTATAGGACGAATGACCCTGGTCAATAACTGAGACTGAAATAGAAATTGAATTATGAGTATGATGCATAACATGCAATGCTTGATTAAAACGCATTATGGTAAAAAAAAACACCCTCTCGTTTTCAAACCCCGTGCACATTCATTATATATATTTACACACACAATCACCCCCCCCCCCCCCCCCACACACACACACAGTTCCTGCGAGTGCTTTATTTAGTAGAGACAAGCCCTGCGGGGAGTCTGCTGGCAGTTAAATTGCACTCAGAGAATGGAGTTATATTCAAAGGAAATTATGAAACATTAATATTACTGATTCTTCAGTGGCAGGACAACCCTAGAAAAACGAGGCGAAACCAATTATCTTAATCATTGGTTAATGCAGGTGGTTAATGTGGGTTAACAATCAAACATGATGCCCTGGACATGTCAAAGCTTTCACAGTAGTCACAAAAAGGCCCAACCATCCAGGTGCATTTAATATCTGCCTAATAAAGGCATACTTTGGGCGAATTTCAAATGGTAGAAATGCAAAAATGATAACAAAACAACAAATATTGATTTATAAAATTGTAATTAACTGGAAAGTACCCGCCCTGTTATTCTCCACAAACTCTGGTCATTCAGTAAAATTTACATATGTGTTCGTAATTTCATAACGCTACGAGTATTCTCGATGGAAGGGTAGTGAAGGTACCGCATTCTACACGAACTACGATCTTGCAGTTGGTAGACCCTGCCTGTGCTGCCGCTCAGGAACACGTTGAGACCAGAATTTGGAATTTTCATTTTTTGTCAGTTTTTTCTGCCAAATTGCGGCTAGGGCGTATTTCGGCAGTTGTAACAGGTGGAGGAATTAGAGAAATCCTTTTTTTTCGTTTGGCAATTATTTTAATGAAACTACGTGTATTCTCGAGGGTAGGGTAGTGAAGGTACCGCATATTACACGAACTGCGATCTTGCAGTTGGTAGATCCTGCCTGTGCTGCCGCTCGTGAACACGCTGAGACCAGAATTTGGAATTTTCATTTTTTGTCAGTTTTTTTCTGCCAAATTGCCGCTGGGGCGTATTTCTGCAGTTGTAACAGGTGGAGGAATTAGAGAAATCCTTTTTTTTTGTCTGGCAATTCTTTTAATGAAATAAATATTAGAGCACACAGATATCCCTGCGACCACACACTTAGAGCTACCTAACTTATGTACCAAAAGTTCAAAAAGCTTGGTTAACAGATATTTAACAGATATGAAATTGATAAATGAGATGTTAAACCGGCTGAAGCTCATGTCATTTGCAGTCGTCGTAGTTATTCT
>CAWWDR010000667.1:0-35047 GCA_963942565.1 Maea johnstoni | reverse complement strand
ATAACATATTACATATTAATATAATTAAACTATATGTATATATATATATACATATATATACTATATTATTATATATATATATATATATATCTATATACTATCTATATAAATATTATATCTATATATATAATACTATACTATATAATCTATACATCACGACGACATCGAGCTTACCACTGATCAGCAGCGGTGACATGGCAACTGGTCCCGCACCACTCTTCCAACGGTTATCCTATCATGACCCTCCCTTCACAATCCACCGAGATTCTGCTCAGAACCATCACATTCTACATTGCCCAGGTGTACGCTGCCTGTTGTATGATTGGTTGGTGCTGAAATTGTGCCTCCTGCCATTCCAAGCTGTCTACATATGACTGCTGCATCATTCGCAGTCCATGTGGAACGATCACATATAGCCATCCATTTCTTTTGGAGGACGACCTCTACCACTCCTGAAGTCTCGTTGTGACCTCTTACAAGACGCACATCTCCATCAGGTTCTACAAATATGAAATATTCTGATTATTATTATTATGATTTTATAAATCTTACATATTTCAATGAAATATATCTTTGTGTCATCCTTAAACAGGTTCTTGACCCTGCATTTGCGTGTTTTCGTGATTTATTCCTTCCCCCAAATTAAAAAATCATTTTCGTATATGCCTTAAGGGGAAAATCAATTTCTATAATTTGGGCATTTTTGAAAAAAAGCTCTGAGAGATGGCTGTTCATTATCATACTGAGTCTACTAAACCTTGAAACATTGATATCCACATTATAAAATTTGGGCCAATGGTAGATTTTGATGAAATTTTGTGAAATAAATTCCAAGATGAAATATCAACGGCCTTGTCAAACTGATTTAACAAAATAAAGGCAACCTTCATGTGTCTGTTCATATTCAAATATAAAACTGTAGAATAGGAAGCTATAGCTAGTGTTCCAATTATAGCGATCTTTAGCAAGGGACACACATTAGCTAAAATTAAACTTAGCTATATAAATGCTGATAAAAATCATATTGCCACCCTTGATCAAACTTGTAATTGACAGTGTCACCCAAGTCTTTTCAAGAGATGGCGCCATCAGACTCCACTCTCCTTCATCCCGTACATTGTAAAATGTAATTAAGGTATTGTTTTACAAATGTTTTACTTTAAATTCCAAACTAATAGAACACATTGAGATCTCATACATATATACTTGTAAATCACTTAAATATGGGCGTGAACATTATATAGCGCAATTACAGTACTATCCTGGATAGCATGGTCTAAGTATAGCGCACATATAGAGCCCCAGTTTATTTTTATCCACTTGCTTCCATGGTCAGTACACAACAGAGGATATCAGCCTCTTTTTACATATCATAAAATTGCGCTTAGCCGGTTAACAGCCGCTGGTGATCAGGGGTCACTGTACTTGACCTCTGGCCCCTGCCAAATTGTGAAGGCAGTAGTTAATGGCTGAATGCAGTATACAGCTGCCGCCACATGACCAGTCTTTCGTTCTGCCATTCAATATGTATAATGTACTTTCCTTCTGTAGCAGGGTCAATTTGATAAAGACAGGGATTTTAAAATAACGCACACAGGAACTGCGCTGTTATCGCTATTTCATTGTTCCAGCTATATTTAAGTGATTTACAGTAAATCATAACTAAATCATGACCATGCAGCTTCCTGTGCCCTGAATTACACTCGTTCCAAGCCATGTTTTTGAGCGTTGAAATCCCTTTGTGTAGACCTGAGTAGGTGATTAGGACCTCCACATAACGGCTTTGAAATGACCCTATTCTTGTCTCTAATGTTGTTAGCATTCACATGTGAATGAGCCAGAACGGTGGATTAATTTTTGTCACCATTAGTCAGACCCTAATCTGTGTTAATGCCATTATGGGGTGGTCCCAATCACCTTCTCAGTAGGTCTACACAAAGGGATTGATCCGTACTGTCAATTGCAGGTTCGTTTGTTGTTTTCTTGGATAGACCATTTGCTATATTAAGACCTCGCTAAATTCCTAACCTGTGCAATTCGCTAAATATGCACATCACGTTAATTTCCTATTCTACAGTATCTAGCATGAGAACGTACAGTCTGCATTAGGCTGTGTTTCACTGAATTCCTTCTGCTCTGTGCCGATGATATAAGTAGGGATCAGAGAGAGAGCTAGTCATACCTAGGAAAATTAGTTTATAATTGGTGTTGAGGCACAAACTGTGCAATTTCGAGAAACAGCAAGGGTTCATTGTGTTGTAATAAGGTGTCTAGACCTTGAGAGTAAGCCAAGATATTCTAGAAAAAAAACTTGTGTAATGTTGGGGATGCATTGAAAGAACAAAATGGTAATGAGATATCTTCTCCATGGAATGAGAGGCAGATCATAGAAAATACATCTTGATGTAACTTGTTATACAGTCATATGGCCTAAGACTTATAGCCAATCACGTTATCATATATGAAAATATCCCAGGAGAATAGAACATCCACTCTGTCTCTTTCTTAAAATGACTTATTTTCGCAACAGATCATGCTAATTTGCTGACTGAAACATTTGCAAGACTTTTAATCTAAAATCTAGTTAAAGGGAAAAATATTTTATATAATGAAGCTAGATATTTTCCTGAAATTGTACTGAGAAAATCCTTTATAACCATCTGAATATTTGAAGTTTCAAAAGAATATTCATGAAAGCATGATTTTTAATATAGTAATTTCGAAAAATAATAAAGCCCTACTAGTGAAACGTCATAATGATAGCTTTCAGTTTCAGTGGCAATTACTTACGTTCGTAGCACTCAACTCCAGCGTCTTCGCTATGACCGTAAGTCTCCCTTCCCCAGCCTCTATGAGGACAACTTTCTAGGCGGGTTTCAGTTCCTTTGCAAGCGACGTTATTCATCCATATTGGTCCTGTTCCTTGACCAAAAAATGCCCCTGTTCTTGCTTTACCCCCCCTTAAGCCGAGCTGTCTACATACAACCTTGAGATGTAAGAAGACATGAGGATAAACATAACAGCTACATCTGTATGACATATTATACTAAAATATTCAATACTATTAAAGGTGAATCTAGAGTGTTCGACATAGGTGTGTAGGAAATACATATAAGGATATATATATATATATATATATATATATATATATATATATTATATATATATATATATATATATATATTATGTATATGAGGGGCTTAGCGAGGCTATGAAAAACAAAGAATTTCCAACATTATTATTGAGGTTGTTACGTTTAACTGCCTTTGTTGAAATTTCTTCATTAATATTTTGAGAATAAACAATTCAGAAAAATTAAAGTTGAACTATATCATTAATTGAGGACCCTCAGAAATGATAAAATTTCAATTTTACCGATTATTTCATTATTCTATTGTGCCCTTTCCAATATACAAGGCGTCTAGGCATTCAAGTACCGTAATTTCGCGTGTATAAGACGCACGTTTTTACACTAATTTTTACACTCAAATCGGGGGTGCGTCTTATACACAAAGCTAAAAATCTAGGGTGTTTTACATCGAGTTACCAGGCCACTCGGAGATCGCCAATTACAATTATAATGCGGCCAAGACGATGCCCATCGATGTTTGCCTTGTCATTGATGAATTGTTATTACCGAACCACCCTCCGGTAGAACTTACTGATTACAATCCATGTGACATGCCTAGGACTATGGGTAGTGAGTACCGACACTGGGTGATACGCATTGATGTCACGGTGATGTCACATTTCACTCATCTCAATATGCGTTTTACTGGCTTTCTAGCGTTAATCACGAGGAGTTGATTTCCTACAATCATTCCGAAAAGGGGGTGCGCACTATACACAAAGCTAAGGTCTATACATCATTTTAAAGGCCTGGACAAGGGGTGCGTCTTATATATGGGTGCGTCTTATACACGCGAAATTACGGTAGCTGGTGAATGAAGGTCCATTTACTCTTAGGGATAAGATTTCATGGTTGTTGGTCGCGTCAAGTAAGTGGTCGTTTCATCAAGGTAAAATATACAGGAAATAGCCTTCGGGGGATTTGAAACGGTCGTTCAAGGCAAGTGGTCGTTTAAGAGATGTGGTTGTTGAGGCAAGTTTGACTGTATATATATATATATATATATATATATATATATATATATATATATATATATATATATATATAGATAGATATAGATATATATATATTTATATATATATATATAGAGAGAGAGAGAGAGAGAGAGAGAGAGAGAGAGAGAGAGAGAGAGAGAGAGAGAGAGAGAGAGAGAGAGAGAGAGAGAGAGAGAGAGAGAGAAAATTTGGCTTTTCGGTGCCCTCCTTACCTTGGCATCACTGGTACCCCAACCGTCATCACAAACTGTGCCCCATTTACTGTCGTGATAAATCTCCACCCTTCCTACTGTAGAGTTGTTGCCATTCACAAGACGTATGCTGCCGTGTTCTGGTTCTGGTCGGGGCACTAAATATTATATAATGCAAACTTTGTCATTTGTCTTTTTGAGTGTTTAAATATCTAATCAAGCTAGTCAAATACAACATAAGCATATTTTTCCCACAACCAAAATATTGAAAACCTTGTAGATAAATTCTTCCATCGACGTATACACTACGCATGTTTTTTTCATATATGACATAGTTGCAGCATGTTAATGGTCCATCTATTGAAATTTGATTGAATACCAACTTAAACTTTGTCTTAATTAAGGATTACTCTTTTTCCAAAACATGACTTCTCGCCAGGTGTTCTATACTGTAAAGTTTCAAATATTAACGTGGAAATAATATTAGCGACTTTAACGAGTGGTTCACATTCGTTAATCTTACGATCCGTTAATATTTGATCTAATTTGTATTCAAATTGCGTATCTAGTCACAATTACACATGGTCTTTTGATAGCCATACGTATATACATAAACACACTAAGGCACAACCAAATATGAATGATGCACGTAATCTGAGTGGATCTGAGTTCCTTAATTGTTATATTAGTCAGGATGGGCATTCACTGATAGGTGACTTTGATAAACAGCTGTGTGGCGATACTACATTAGCGCATAAAATCCTCGTGGTTTTAAGAAATTATGATTGCAAAAGATCCATTTTGACAATCACTTGTGCCATTCATAGGTCGATCTGATAATCTTGAACCCTTACTTTCACTTGTTAGGTGGTTGCGTCTTAATGAAACACGTTTTAGTCAGTATCTTCGGGCATGAGTGGTAGACTACTACATGAATTAGAATACCACTACTCAGATTGCAATTTTGGTGAGGGACCAGACGCTAATATTATGATCCTCTATTATCCAAAAATGGATGGATTCGCTAAATATAAACTCGCTAATAATTCAAACTTTACGGTATTTAAGAGATAGAAGCATTTACTTTCCGCATCAAGTACTTTTTATAATACTTACCTATAACTGTACTTGGTGTGCAATGCTGACTGAAAATAGCCCATTTCTGTGATAATACAAGTGAATCAAAAGCACAATGCAAATCTGAGAGGAATAACTTACCGCACTGTATACCAGCCAATGACGTACATGTTGAGTCCAATTTAAAGGAACATTGTGAAATTTTTTTCTCCCTTCCAGTACAGTCAATTCGAACAGGTGATGACGTAGAGTTGCCTTCTAAAGAAAATGTGTAAGCAGATGTACATATGTCAGAGAGGCACACATGTTTATTGCAACATACATGGATACATAACTATCATCACAAACACACAACTCGGACAAACCAACATGTGAGTTACGTGTACTTTAGATCGTGTACGTGGTGGGTGTTTGTTGTTTGTTTGTTTTGGATCCGTAACCGCATTTGTCCCACGGGGTCAACTCCCAAGGGAGAACCTATGGAGATCTCTCCTACCACCTAGGCCACTCGTCAGCCCCAGGCCTTATCTTTCCTCATGTTCCCTGTCCCCCCATAATTTTGTCATGCATTGTGCATCAGGTCCGTACCCTCTCCGGTCCTCCTGTCCAACACACATGTCCTAACCAAGTCTCTGATCTGTCCCTTCCCTGTCTTCCCGTCGTACACATATTTAAACCCCACAAAAATGAACCCCTCAACTCTTCAAACCCCACATATAATCTGTGTTACTTTATAATTTCCAAAACAATTTCACCATCAGTATAACTCTAAAATATCTCCCCTCCTGTATCCTCCATGCCTACCTGCTCAAAGTCCCCTCACTTCCAACGGTGGCTCCCTTCCTCTATCATTTAGTATGAACCAACATCAAATGTGTTAGATCGTGAAAAATAACATGTAAGCACACAAATGCACCCTACCCCCTCTCTTCCTCTTTCTCCCCTTGCCTAGTTTCCCGTCTGTTGCTTTTCCTCTACCTCCACCCACTGCAGCACCCCTATCCTTATCTCTTTTGTTGGCGCATCCCTCGCTTCCCCTTCCTTGCAGTGCAGCCCATCCCTGTACCACTCTTCTCTCACCCTGTCACCTTCCATAAATTTCCTCAGGTGCGATATGTACCCCCACCCCTTTCCCTTTATCACCCTGACTCCTTGTTGCCCTGCTTAACGTTTTTTAACCCTGTCTCCCCTTGGTCCACCCTTGGTACCTGCCCCGACCACATCCCTACTCCCTCATCTACTTTGTCTATCAATTTTTCTGCCTCCTTTCCAAACTCTCCAACATCTAAAACCGCTGTCCCCCTCTGTATGTGGTTTCTCCCCACATGCACCACCACGCAGTCCATCTACTCCTTTGTCCACTTCCCCTCATTACCCCCTATCTTTTCTTCTTTCCTTCCAGTTTCTCCCTCTGCTCCTCCCTTGTTTTCGCTCCCCTACTACTCCCCTTTTCCCTCCTTTTTCTTCTTATCATCCTTCTTTCCATCCTCTTTCCTCCTATCATCCTTCTCTCTTTTCCCCCTGCTTCCCTGTGGCTTTTGTCTCTATCTTATGTCTATTTCCCCACTTTTACCGGTACCCCTTCGTCATCCTCCTTCTCCGTCACTTCTCTCTTTCTTTCTCTCCTACCAACCCTTTGCTCCCTATCATTCTCCCCCTTCGCTCCTTCTACTCTCCCCTTTTTCCCTGGAATTTCTTCCCCTGACTTTCACCCTTTATTGTCCCCTTTTCTACTCTCTCTTCCAACTGTTGTACTCTTTTTTTTCCCACTCTCCTGTTCTTCTCTCCTCTTTGTTTCCTGCCCAAATTGCTACCCAGGCCATTCCTCCTTGCACCCCAAACCATTTTAGACACCCCAAATATCCTCTTCTTACTCCTACAACTGACACCACACAAATCACAAACTATTCACAAAACAAACGATACACAAGACACACAGCAAACTCTTCTATAGCTTCTGTAATTGTTGAAAATCGCTCGTCATTTCAAGATGGCATCAGCCTGTAGTGTAAATGATAATTCTATTGCTTATGAAAAGTCCCTTTTTTGAGTGTGAGGTCTCTATATAAAAGGAAAGGTATGCAATCGTAAGCCGGGCACATTCCACCCAGACTTGTACTCAAGTCAACTTGCAGCTACAAAACATACTCGGACCGAAGCAGATTCATGCCTTACTTAAAAAAGATGAAGTGCTTCTCTAAATTCTGTACTCCACATCATAAATAAAGGTGGGTCTAGCGATGTGTGGTCTACAGACTTCTACACACAATACTTTATGTAGTTATTCTTAAGAATAAAGCTTGTCTTGAAAAAAAAGGTAAGCCTACCAATGGGGAAGTTAAGCGGGTGCTTTGGCAGATATCCTTGTTGTCTACAAGCTATCTCCATTTCCTCTACTCCCCAGTTATCTCCACAAACATCATTCCACTGTTCAGTGTAGACTTGCATTTGTCCTCTATATGTGATTCCTCCATTGATCACTGCTATGTCACCATTGCTACCTTTAAAACAAATAAAACAAAAGCAAAATCAAATATAATTTAATGCAAGTCACATGAACTCACCACAGCATTCATTGCTCATTTGTATCTTTGGAGTTATCTAGTGATATATTCAGCATGTCTGAATTGTCAAAGGATCTGAGCTGGTATTAAGGCGACAGTTATTTGATTTATTGAGACCCGGATCCTTCCGAGACCAATTTTACAGGGTCGGGAGGGAGGTAATAAGAAATAAAGTTTTTTTTTTCTTTTTTTCAACACAGGGATATCTAAGTAGGCAAACAGTATGGCTAGTACTAAAATATATACTTAAACCATATTTCTGAATCTTAGAAGAATGATCATCAATAAGATGATGCATTTCAACAACACTGTATTGCATTGCTATTGTAATGTTGTATTGCTATGGTATGAATATACTTGTAGTCTTGTAGTTTTATTACTATCAATGGTAAATCTATTGTAAGTTTGATGTACCTACTTATATTAAGGCTCGGCGGCAGAGCACAAAATAAATTGGAACATTACATTTGTTTTCTCTTTGGGTCTATTCTACTTTGATCGGCGGATCCGGGAACCAATAAATCAAGTAACAGTTGCCTAAAGAAATCAAACTATTAATGTGTTTTTCTTACTGTTGAAAAAAAGTTGACCAGTGACCAAGCACCTGGATTTTGTCTGAATAATTGAACGAATGAGGCCGTAAAGGCTCATTGTCACAAAAAGGCCATTCAATGCCATAAAGTTCTTGCAACACGTGGTCCTTTTTTTGTGTTTTAAGAACAGTGACAAAGCATACAAATTCTAGGTGAAAAAAGGAAAAGAGGAAAAAAGATCAGCGCCTTCAAATCCAACGACCAAGGGATCTTTTAGATGCATAGTATCCACAGACAGATCTACATATCCCCCTTTTTTATTACAGAGAGCAGGGTGCAACATCAGTTAAGGGTTCCCGGGTAGGTGCCTTCTTGTATTGCACACCATTGAGCTAGCAAAGAAGGTATGCCCCTTGCAGAATTGCGTTTTGTTTGAATGATTATCAATGAAAAAACAAGAAAATCTACCACTATACTCTCGGAAGGATGCTTGTATCTCGTATCATCTAAAAGCAATGCTTCAACAAAAAAAAGATACCCAGTACAACAATATCCCCAACCTACAACAATTTTTAGTCTGATAGATAAGGTGCATTTCAGAAACCAAATTTGTACATTCCAAAGATATTCAAACATAAAGTAATAGGACTTACAGTGAGTATCTAGGCAGCAAGATATACCCACAAGAAGGGGATATTTGTGAAATTACTTAGTGATGACTGACTGGGCACCTATATGGTTACCCAATATAATTGGCAGATGTAGTTGAGTGGCCTGAGGTCATTGGCTGCCAATAGTTAGTGACTTGGGTTACCTGAAACTGACACTTTGATTCCTGTTCAGTAAAGCTGAATACAAGTCCAGCTGTAGTGCAGTTGTTCGAATTACTAATAGACATTCTACTACACCTAATATCGATACCACTTCAAGCTTTAGAATCAACAAAACAGTCTCAGGTAGAAAAAACAATACGTGAGGCGAATAAGGATTCTTTGTACTTACTTGGATAGCAAGTCATCATTAGCATTTGTCCACTGCTTGGGATGGAACCCATCGGGGCATGGCTGCAAGACTGCAAATGTGTTTCATTCCCTTTGCAACGCAAGTTATGCATCATGACGGGAGTATTATGCGTAATCCCAACTGCCTCAAGGGATATTGTCCCACCTATCAAATCAAAACATACCATACTACATACATATACATATATATATATATATATATATATATATATATATATATATATATATATATATATATATATATATATATATATATATATATATATATATATATATATATTTATATATATATATATATATATATATGTATATTATATATATATATATATATATATATATATATATATATATATATATATATATATATATATATATATATATATATATATATGTATATGTATATATATATATATATATATATATATATATATATATATATATATATGTATATATATATATATATATATATATATATATATATATATATATATATATATATATATATATATATATATATATATATATATATATATATATTTATATATTTATTTATATGTATATATTTATATATATATATATATATATATATATATATATAAATATATATATATATATATATATATATATATATATATATATATATATATAACAGCAAAAGTGCCCATTAGGTGACCATGCTATTTTTGGCAACCATTGGGTGACACTTCATATATCTGCCATTTAAGGTATGAGGAGAACCACGCTAAGCAAGGCAAGCTATTTGCAAAAGAGATGTTAATTTGTGGTGAAATATTCCATGATTGGTTTATTTTAAAAGATATAGTTTTTTGATGTGTCAACCGATGGTTAAGGGGTATTTTGTGATTCCACAAATCCAACCATTAAGGGACGCCGATCATAGTACATCACCAGAACCAACCTTATGGCGACATATACTTTATTTTCAACAATTGCAACCATAAGCTGACATATGCTGTATATTTTATCAACAGAACCAACCATCTGGGGGAATTACTTATAAGGGGGTTGTTCTTTCAGTATTATATCTGCATAAACATCCATTTTACCTGTATGCCATAAAATTCATTTAAATCACATTCCGATTTGTATGACCACTGATTGTTGTACATTATACATAAACATAAATGACGTCCTTTGATTATAGTTTGGGAATGAAGAAGAATGTAACCAGTTATTGCTTGAAATATCTCCGCTCAAAATGCTTGTGAAAAAGTTTTTTATTTTCTCTTTCAATTGGTCGGGAAAAAGTTAAATATCATTTACCCTCCCTCTAGAGTGGTCGGGAAAAATAAGGTTTTATATTCTTTCCCTCAAAAAAACAGTTGTGAAAATAAAATGTTTTTAATAAATATTTTAACAACGTTCAATTGATTGGGGCAACATGGTGTATATATGGAAATAAGAACGGCAGGAAGTAGTTGATATTAAGTTTTGTAAATCACAAATTCCCATGAGAAAACCTAACAGTTTGCTCTGCGTCAGGCGAATCTGACGAAATGTTTTCTCATTCTGCTGAAAGTACCTTGAACTTGTGTTACCCTTGTAGAAATGGTGCACGGCAAGATGTCTGACTTCTCGCAGACATCTTGCTGAACACCATTTTCACAACAAGGATAACTAATCATATAGTTATCTTTGATGAAAAAAGACTGCTTCAAATCAAAAACATAATTAAATAAGAAGGACTGGATTATTGTTATTTTATGGCCATATTTTCGTTTACAGATAGGGGTAACCAAACTTTAAAGTTCTGGAGCACAGACAGCAGATTTTGTTGGGCGCTGTGCGACAATCGGTCTGACTATTGCATATTGCCACCAGATGACAATACCAAATCGGCCATCGTAGTAAATGTACTTGGTTTATAGTCTTGTATCCACCGAAATGTTCACACGACCTTCAGTAGACCTAGATCAATCACTAGGTGGTATAAGACGGCTAGTTGTCTCTCACCACTCTCTAGGTTCCAATTCTCATTTTATCAAATTCAAACTTTCCTTTGTTTCAACACATTTACATTAACGTGGGGTCACTCAGTGCAAACACATTTTTAACATTGTCTTCAATAATTTCATTAGACAACTACCTCATTAACTGTCAAGACTATTAGTAATTGGAATGAAGAATAACGCTAAGAAGCCACAAAACTACAATGAGATGGTCATGATCACCAACTTTTCACCAGGTTTTGTATATAGCCATTACTACCGCTACTATGTATGAAGCCATATTTTGAGTTCAACTATGTGCAAGGGGTCTAATAATACATCAAATGTACGCTTATAGTTTCTAGTTTTTAACGATATATTACTTGCCTGAACAATTTCATATGTGCCTTTTTATAAAATCTAAAAGGTCCAAAAATACTGAATATTTACCAGTTTCTACATTGTGCCCTATATGTGAGATAACTGTGAAAAACTACTTAAACATATCATTTCACTTTTCTTCCACTCGACACGGACTTTATCAATTATCAAAAGTAATTTGAATAAGAAATATTAATAAACAGGCCACCAAATAGGAATTTAATTGAAGAGTAATGTTTCTATGTTTTTATTACTTCAAAAAGATGTAAATCCGTTTTTACAACTTTTCGGTTCCGGCATCAAGTAATTCCTGAATCCTGATATTCATTTGATGTATGATGCTGCTATGTCTACCCCGCTTCAGGGGTCCATTCCTAATTCTGGCCATTTGCTGCTACACTAATAAGTAACTAAAGTCGACAGCTGAACCGGAGATGTCATAGTTTGAAAGTCAAGTTTAAAAGTGAGTTTAAATAGTTGGATTTTTAAAGAGAGTAGGAGCAGGCTGAGATCTGCGGTCCTTCCATACTATACCCATTCCGGTGTACCAAATATAGGCATCAACATGGCAACACTGCAGAGCAACATGTACAGACATCTTGCACCTCATGCAATGAAGATGATATAGATAGGCTTAAACTACTCTATGGGGTTAATTTCTGTGACTCCATTTTTCCTATATCCTGCTTTTATTTCACAATTCAGACTATATAAACTATATCTTACAGATCTTAAAGATCTTCGGACGAGTGAGCAGCACAAAACTACCTTCCTAGACAGATGTGATAATATTCGGTTAAAAAACTTTTTAAAAAATGCTTAGTGTTATCAAATATAGAACTCCTCATTAATAAAGGCCGTTTCAATTGATCAAAGGTGTCGAAACAGCTCCATGATATAACATTCTGTTCTTCAAAAAAAGAGGAGTCGGAATGGTATTTGCAATATTAGTAGCAGGTCTAATAAAATACTTTATTCTTACATTCTAGCCATCTGGTTAGCTTTGAATATTTCACAGTATTCTGAAATTCGGAATGATGAGTAGCGTTTTGGGGGGAATATATATATGCCCTTCAGGTGTACATGATTAGGACACATTTAGTTTACCTGTCATGCCGACTTCAATAATCCATTCTTTTAATCATAGGGTAGGGGCACACATACATTATTTAGCAAAGTTGCCTTTAGAAATGGATATCGTTTTAAATTTCATAATCTATTAGTTGACCCGAACCAGCTTATTGATGAAGATACATTGTTTCTCATGATTTTGGTAGGTTACCATATCAGTGAAAACATGGTGACCTTGATATTTCCTATGTTCTATTCAAGGTTAACATATCCTACCCTCGTAACTTTTACTGCCAACATCCTTCCTGCAAAGTATGTGCCTTTATTAAAACAATAATCAGTACAGCTGAGACTTAGTACCATAATAATAACGCACTATACTCCTTTTCCTTTAAAACGATATTACGCGTAGCATGGTGCATAATGCATTGAACAAGTTTATATACGTAAAACATTCGACCATCTCACAGCACAACTACTGCGTAAATGACTTGAATTACTTAAAAATGAGTTAAAGAGTTATTGAAGGTTTGGTCTTGTCACATGTGTGATGCCTCTGTCACAAACTGGTGCGACAATGCGACAGTTGGATACCCCTGGCAAGTCTGCAGTAGGTTTCGTGATAGTTGGTCACTCAATCAGCTCATTAATGGCCAGGGCATTTACAGTTAGCCTGGTTATCTGGGGAAAAATTAATACATGAACATATTTCAAAATAGCCCTGGCCTATATTCACAGAGCCATTAGCCCCTAAGCCACCCTCGTAGTTCCAATTGAAATTGAAGACTGGGTCTTTGTTTTTTTTGACAATATCCTGAAAGGTATTACAAAATATTTGAGGGAATGTAATCAGTACTGATCGGATAAAATGTTTTCTTTATTTTCCCATCTAAACTTTTACTTGAAAGTTTTCTTCAAAAGTGTAAGCCTGCTTGTGATCGCTGGAGGCATCAATGGGTTAAAGCATTTAAGTGCAAGTTACAGTATTCTTCCCCAATTGAAATTTATAAGAAATGCTTTTTAGAGAGGTATGGTCGCATCTTTTTTGGCCGCCGGTGGCGAATAAGTTCATTTAAACAGATACATAGCTGTGAGAACATGATGTCCTCTAGGGATGGAAATCGGTTTGGAGTTGATAATCAACTGGTTGATCATAAATAACCGGTGAGGGAGACAATAGTAATAATTATACCTCACGTGAAGATTCCTGATTCTGGTTGGTCAAGGGCCATAGATTAATCATTTTATCCTCACTCCTTAGCGACAGGCTGTTGTACTTAACAGCCTATGTGCTAATTGATTAGCAACCGCTAGCCCGAAGAGTACCAACGAACACCCACAGAGTTTGCTGTGGGACCTACCGATGAAAATAGTTCAACAAGGCAGACGACGAGTATTTATCCAAAATCTGTTTGTAATTTTTTCCCCTTTTGTGTTTTTGCATTTTGTTTGGTATAAAAAAACAAATATGACATCCCTGTGGGGTGTACACCAGGAATAACTTCCACGAGAGATGATTGTCGCTTGAGGGCATAGCCCGAGGGCGACAATCCTCTCGAGCTACACCCCCGAGTGAAAATCTTCTCTCGGGGAGGTTATTCCTGGTGTACACCCTACAGTCATGTTATATTTGTTTTATTATATCGAACAAAATGCAAAACACAAAAGGGGAAAAATTACAAACAGCGATTTTTGGATGTTCCTGGTGAAGACCCCACAGAGATGTCATATTTGTATAAAGGTAATCATAGTACCAGGTTTTGCATCGTTTTGAAGTGCTTTGCCAGCACTGAAAAAATCGGCAACATTCCCAATATCCATTCTAAGCATATCTTGAGACAGATTACGAATTGATGACACGGCTTATCAGCCATAATCAGCCCCCCCCCCCCCTATGATATATGTTGTTGGGATTTCCACTAATCGTTTGTAGACCTTAATTCATCACCTGGGATGTTCGAATGTTTTCATCTATGAATATCTTTAATATAAAGAGTATAGTGCTATATTTAGAATTATTTTGAAGCGGAAGATGTATGGATAGCCCCTACTATAGTTTTATTGTCGAAATAATTTCCTAAAGCAAGGAATTTAGATGCTATTGGCGCAAATGTCGTAGTGTAGGATTGTTGAGTCTATTGTATTAAGTACAGTGCTATAATCATTCTAAAGGGGCAGCTTTACGGAATGCCTCTGCTATATCTTGGAAGTTCTATTATCGTCAATTTTTCATGTCATATTGCATATTTAAGTCGTGACTAGTCCATTGGGAGTGATGGCACAAACTGGGGTTCCTGGCGCAAACCATTGCCTAACCCCAAGTTACTGACAACTTCCTTACATGCCAAGGCCAGGATTTGAACCGAGGCAGAGGCAACGCCTTAGACTTCATCAGAGCAGGCCCTTCCTGAAATAACAATCCTGCATATTTGTTTTTGTTTAGGGGGAATATCGATCATGTTGAAATTTCCGACAGCATGGTTCATTTACGCAGGTAGCAATTGTAATGGTTCCACTATCTATTTACAAATTACAAGACAACATTGCCTCTTTACAAAGTTCGGCGAAATGGAAAGGAAAATTATGTTTAAGATAGAGTTATCAGCAGAGGTTAGGCATATATACGAACCACACACAACGTAGACTTAGCCAATTGCAAATCTCGCTCAATTCGCACTAATTAACCCCTACGCGTGTAATATCGATCGTCCTAAAATACATAGTCCTAATAAGACTCAGGTATATCCTTCAATTAAAGTTTTTACAGCGGCCTTCCCGCCCGAAGAGCTTGCGTTTAGCAACATAGTTACAGGTCGAACCCGCCCCCCCCCCCCCCTCTCTCTCTCTCTCTCTCTCTCTCTCTCTCTCTCTCTCTCTCTCTCTCTCTCTCTCTCTCTCAGTCTAAGTCACGACTTAGACGAAGAAATAATGAAAAAAAAGATATACTATCCATGGGTGCTACTTAGAGCTTGCTTGGGTTAACCCGTTCAGGCTTAGAGTACATGTACTTGGGATGTCATGGAATAAGAGTTACGTTTTTTCAATTACATTTCCCCATTTGAAATTTTCCAAAATGTTTTAGTTAGGCTCAAAAAATCTTGAAGGTCCGACCATTTTATTCACTTGAGAATGATTGACATTACTAGGCAAAGGTGCCTTTAAGGATGGAAATAGTTTTAGATTTCATAATATATTAGTTGACCCGAACCAAACCAGCTTATAGATGAAAATACGTCACAGCACAACTACTGCTTAAATGACGAATTTGTGGACGAAATTATTCATTAGGGGCAACATAATATACTATTACTACTACTACTACTACTACTACTACTACTACTACTACTACTACTACTACTACTGAACAATCTACTTGTGCTATTATTACTACTACTTATATAGACCGGACTATCTCAGTTTACAATTGCCTGGGTGTTAATTTTCTACGCTAAGTTGGCTATTTGAACGTTTATTTGAACGTTCAATTCCCGGCCGGGGCACTTATAATCTAGAGAATGGTGAATGCACATTGGCGATCCTCTTAGGACGTAACCTGCCACAGATGGAGTACTTGGATATGGTGCCCCTATGTGATATATCCGGTGACTTTATTCATAGGATGTATCAACTGACACTACATAGCCGACAAGGTGTTGTGTAGTGATGCGTACTCTCAGACTGACGTAGTGTTCTCGAGACCAATAGGGATAGTATGTATAGATATAGGAAAAAACCTATTAGAGTCCGAGGGGACCTGTACACGCTAGATATACAGACCAATAGGGATAGTATGTATACATATAGGAAAAACTGTATCAGAGTCTGAGGGGACTTGTACATACACACTAGATATACAGACCAATAGGGATAGTATGTAAAAATATTAGAAAAAAAAACTATTAGAGTCCGAGGGGACCTGTCCATACACGCTAGGTAGACATAAATTTAACACATATGATAAGTTTAATACTCACATCGTTAAATATATATTGTTTCTTTTTGTTAGTATTATAATTCTTTTCGTTTTGCACAACGTATCAGTACTATTTCCGTATGGTAACAGAAATCCACGATCCTAACATGTGCGAAAGAATATAATTTCAGTGTACTACGGCGGAGACGCCACATATACACGTTTTTTTCCCAATTTCAATTTCTTTCCCTATGTTCACTTATTTGGTTTGGTTTATCTTTATAATTTGTACACAAGTATGACTTTTGTAATATGTATTACAGCAAATAAACATACTACTACTTTGGTCTGTCCTTGGGCAAGACAGTTTATTCCATATTGCCCCAGTCTACCCAGCTGCATAATGGGTACCTAGCATAAATAAGGCAGTGCTTAAAATAAGCTTGTGCGCTATATGCTGCTAACTGCTCTGGAATATCCCTCGGGAGATTGAAATGGTTTTCGTGTGTACATGCTAGGGGAGCAAGATCGTGTGAGCGCTGTGGTGAATACAAGACTATAAACCGAACACCTTTCTTTAGTAGTAGTAGTAGTAGTAGTAGTAGTAGTAGTAGTAGTAGTAGTAGTAGTAGTAGTAGTAGTAGTAGTAGTAATAGTAGTAGTAGTAGTTGTGGAAGTAGTCCCGCAGCCAAAACCATATGGGGGGGGGGGGGGGGGCGGATGTTGCCCGTAGTGAATAAATCGTCCACAAAAATAGAGGTTGCATATAGGATAAACTAAACTAGGTTTGTTCCGGGTCATTTTAATATGTTTTCATGTGTTTTAGCCTTATGTTTTTTCTTAGTAATCAGAATAACAGTAACTGTAGTACCAGGCGAGGAACATTTGCGGTATACATGGATGCAACTTTGGTGTCAAAATTCATTGTTTAAATCGCCTGGTGAGGTAAATTTCTTATGTATTGACCCAAGATGTCTCGGACTCAAGCGTGGGAGTAAACATGTAAACACTCAGGCTCCAGACAAAAGATATACTCATGCATGTTTCAACTTTAACTGATATAATCGTAATTGTTTGCAAGGTGTGGTGATAGCGCGGCCACGTGTTATCAAATGAACACCCAAACAAAGAGATTAGTAGGTTTAAGGAACAAAGGTCTACCTGCAGCATTCTATGTGTATACTATCCTGTGATAAGGGTAGCAAGCATAAAGCTAGCTTATAGGGTTAATTATCTTGACTTATTTTCCATCTGCCCTGCCTGTATTTGACTATTCCCCCTATGCAAGGTATATCATGCCTAGAAAGTCTGGTGAAGAATAGATCACAGAAATACACTTGCGGCAGTTAAAAAAAGATACATAGTGTTTTCAGACGGAGCTTTCATAACCAAACACAATATCCTAGATATAGAGAAATGACTAATACATAGGCCATCACATTGTTTACAAATTCTAGCTACATTTAAATGTCATAACTAATTATCTAGGCGTTTTTCAGAAAGATGAGAAAGCAGTGATTCTCAACTTCTAGATTGCTTAAGTTTAGAACAGTCAACTGCCATGAGATACTATAAAAGTGGGCCAGAAGAGTTACAGCGATTTATCTCCAATAGCAATATGATTTACCCAAATAGGTAATGTCCAAGACTAGAATAAAAGTCATATAAGTCGATGTAATGCTGTTCAAAAGAGATAAAAATGCAGACGAAAATCGTACATTTTATTTAAGCGACCACTGTTCTCAGCAGTGTCAAAGTACAAATATCAATTAATTCACTACCTAATTAAGTCATATTCAGGTCCTCAGTTTCCGCCACTAGTTACAACTTCCTAGTCATGACTAAGTTGCAATATGACAGAAAAAGTGACGAAAAATCCAAATATTAGCTGCTGCTACTACTACTACTACTACTACTACTACTACTACTACTACTACTACTACTACTACTACTACTACTATGAATAGCACTACTACTACCGGATACGACTGGCTATTCACGACTTAGTCGGAATATGTCAGAAAAAGTCCAAATTCAAACTACTACTACTACTACTACTACTACTACTTAAGTAGGTTTAGTGCCTGTGCCCCAAAACTATGGAATCAGCTCCCAGATAATATTCGGGCAGCTGGGAGTGTGGCAATCTTCAAACGACAATTGAAAACACATCTGTTCAAAGATGTATATATCAATTAACTATGTGGATATCAACATCTATCCTTTGACAATGGAATGTAATGCGCCTTTGAGCATGTTTATGGAAAGGGCGCAATATCAAATGACAATATACTACTACTACTACTACTACTACTACTACTACTACTACTACTACTACTACTACTACTACTATGAGTATTACTACTACATGTCTGACTTTAACTAAATAGAGGCGCCCTGAACAATGTGTGAGAACACGATAACAACATCTGGCTTTGATTGACCGTCATTCATTGTCGACCTAGTCAGTTGCGAATCAAGAGGGGGGGGGGAGGGTTTAACATATCCACTTATGATATATACAACTCCCAAATTTCATGCAGTTGTAACCATTTTCACATTTTAGTTAAGCGACATATTTTCTGACCATTATTCATTACTTATGATATATACAACTCCCAAATTTCATGCAGTTGTAACCATTTTCACATTTTAGTTAAGCGACCTATTTTCTGACCATTATTCATTACCTAATTAAGTCATAATAAGGTCCTCGGTTTCCGCCACTAATTACAACTGCCTAGTCATGACTAAGTTTCAATATGACAGAAAAAGTGACGAAGAATCCATATTCTAGCTGCTATTACTACCACTACTACTACTACTACTACTACTACTACTACCACTACTACTACTACTACTACTACTACTACTACTACTATGAAATGCACTACATCCACCAGATACGACTGGCTATTCACGACTTAGTCGCATTAAGGCAGAAAATGTGACGAAAAGTCCTAATTCAAGTTACAACTACATGTACTACTACTCCCGGGGGGGGGGGGGGGGGGGGGGCACTTGGGTATTTAGAGGGGCGCATCAAAATAAAAAAAATCCCCTAAAGCACTGATTGCTGGCCAAAAAAGCACCCTTATTTTGATAAAAACACTGGCTTTTTCCACCAAATAAACACCCCTTCTTTTATCAAAACACTGATATTGGATGAACGGGAACACGTATATTTTAACTTTAGATTTTATAATCCTCTGCGTGTTTAGCGGCAACAGCAAACTCGGAAGCCCAGTCACTTCGGGAGTCACTCGGCGTCACAGCCGCGTATATTTCGTGGATTGTAAGGGGATTTTCACCCCCATACTTCTTACCTGAGTACGAAAAAGCACCCTTCTTTTATTAAATCACGGACATGCGGAGGTCTTAAAAAAGACCCCTTCTTCCGCGAAATACGTAACGCAGGTGCGGCCCCCTCTGTTCCTGAGTGCCCCCCGGGACTACTACTATGAGTAATACTACTACACGTGCGACTTGGACTTGCATTAATTGATGACCTAGTCGGGGTTCCAGGTTCCACCCGTAATAGTAGTAGTTGTAGTAGTAGTAGTAGTAGTGGTGGTAGCTAGTACTTGTAGTAGTAGAAACAGTAGTAGTATTGGTAGCTCGTTGGATTTGGAATTTCGTTTTTCTACACATTGTGGCTAACTTGTGAAAACTACTGCCTAACTACAAGTCACAGGTAACTTTCTCACATGCCCAGGCCGGAATTCGAACCCAGGCAGTGGTGTGTGACAGAGTGCAATCGTGGGCGGCGCTTTAGACCACACGGCCATCAGATCAAGCCCTCGGTAACTGTAGTAGTAGTAGTAGTAGTAGTAGTAGTAGTAGTAGTAGTAGTAGTAGTAGTAGTAGTAGTGGCGGATAACAATGGTTTTAACCTTTCATAATAAAAGACTGATTGTATGCATTGTTGTCACATAGGGAGCCTTCATCCCGATTCCCATTTGATAGCTTAAAACAACCCTATTTCTGTGAAAAGAAACAAAAAACGAATTTCGTTGATACTTTACTTGGTGACTTTATGGCCATTTAGTGCCATAAAATTCTGTTTAAATCCCGGGGATGGGCACTTGGTTATTTAGTGGGGCGCATACGCTCGTTATCAAAATTAAAAAAATACCCCTTAAGCACTGATTTCGGGCCAAAAAAGCACCCTAATTTTAATAAAAACGCTGATTTCAACTTTAGATTCTATAATCCTCTGCGTGTTTAGCGGCAGCAAACTCGGAAGCCCAGTCACTTTGGGAGTCACTCGGCGTCAGAGCCGCGTATATTTCGTGGATTGTAAGGGGATTTTGACCCCCATACTTGGTACCTGGGTACAAAAACGTACCCTTCTTTTACAAAATCGCGGACATGCGGAGGTCTTAAAAAAGACCCCCTTCTTCCGCGAAATACGTAACGCCGGTGCGGCCCCTTCTGTACCTGAGTGGCATAGGAGAAAGTTGCCAGCGACTTGAAGTTAGGCGGTGGTTTTCACCGAGAACACTGATTTCCTCCACTACTTACAACTGGCTAGTCTGTGGCGACAGGTTGAGTTATGGTTAAGTATCGTACTTAAATATAAGATCAAAATTTCATATTCAGAAAAAATATTTGGTACTGCCTATAAGAACTCCATAATTGATACGATGATTTTATTGACTAAGAAGAAAATATACAAAAACAGACAGAAAGGAAAGGTGACTAATATTGGAGAAATCAAATATGAACTATCAGTGCAGTTACAATATGAGCAGTATTATGCCGAGCTTTAGGGGAAACTTCCAATATTTGAACAAAAATGCTCAAATTTAAATCTCATTTTAGGGTAGTTTTGGAAATCGTATCTCATGTTGACGAAATGTAGGGTATATCAATTAAGATATTTGTCTCTAAATCCATAATCCTCCATTTTTGTAGGGAAAAGATACATTTGTTGCAGTTCATAATCCCTATAGCCAAGTTTTGGATGGGAAATACAAACTTTATGGAAAAAGAGTAAAAACTGTCAGCTGAGCTTTGGTTAGTCAGCCTATAGGTGAGAGTTAAACGATCGATCGAATGGAATCAGGAAATTGAAAAAGAGATTCCCAAAAAGCGCTTTTGAACATTAAAGGTGAAAAGGGCGCTTTATTAAATATCAATTATCATATTATTAATTGGTCTATACTTTTGACTTAAAACTCTGACAATGGCGTCTTGTTGTTTTTTGCAATATATTTGAAGCAGGGTTGTCCAAGTATTTGAATCCCAGAGCACAGCATTTCTTATGGCCGACGGGTAACGATTGGTTGAAAAAGCAGGTGGCATATTATGTACGATGGACCAGGTGTAAAAGAGAAAAAAAAAAGAATTAAGCGACCATCCTTCGGGGAGGGTGGTCTTTGTAGCGACTCTCACAAATTAATAGGATCCGGTTGTGATAATAAAAAGGTTTATATTATTTTCTCTGCCCAAAACAGTCGTGACAATAGCCTTTTATGTTCTCTCCAAAGAACGGTTGACAAAATATTTTTTCTTATTTTCTCTCAATAAAAAGTCATGAAAATAAAAAAGACTTATTTTCCGCTGTTTGTCAAAAGATAATTGTCGGCTTTAAGCAATATTTTAAGTGAAGAGTCTTTCTGTGGGGAATACACTTAGTATCACAAAAGTAACATTTTGTTTATGTATGATTTGTGTAACGAATATGTTGCAGTCAATAAATTTACTACCACCACTACTACCTCAGAGCAGGGTGTAATATATTTGGTGTGAAAAATAAACATGCATATTGTTTTGAAACGGAACACTTTCCAACAATCATGTTTCGGGATTCGTTAGATTTCAGAAATGTGGAGGAAAGAGCAACGCAGATGGAGGGGTACCACACTTTTTCCAATATTTACTCTGTAATATGACTTAAAAGACAACCCTTTAAATGCTTGCGCAGCTTGATAATAATTCTGCATTTCCCTTCAAATGTCCAATCTAATTGCTATTATAGCGGGTTTGAATGATCAAGAATTATCATGATGGCATAAGAATTAGTTCAACCTGTTGCAAAATCTGTCGCAACAGATTTTTACAAATAGAATGAATTGCGGCGGTTCTAAGGATCTAAACCCCATTAAAATAGACCCACAGAAAGGCGATTAATATTCAGCAGTCAAAAAGTTATGACTAATCCGTGAACAGATGCCATCTTATCATGACGTCATTATGTGCCATATACTTGTAATAACATGTCATAGAAAGTTCAACCCTGTCCGTTCTTCTATATTTATCTTATCTTTTCCTTTGTCAATGTATGAAATTTTGAAGAAAATATCTAGTGATACCACTTATCATATAACATCCTTAATTCAACGAATCAGAGCACTTATGCATGTTGCCAAGGCAACCATTTTTGTCAAATTCTTGTTGCCATGGCAACCGTTTCAAAACATTTTACTTCTATTGGTAGTAGTAGTAGTAGTAATAGTAGTAGCTCGAATTTGGATTTTTATGTCACCTTTCTGCCATATTGCAGCTTAGTCATGACTAGGCAGTTGCCTTATTTCGACTTATTTCGGTAGCAAATAAATTGATTTTTGTACTTTGACAACTGTAGGTACCCACACTGCTGAGAACAGGGGTCAGAATATAGGTCACTTAACTAAAATGTGTGATTTGCGCCTGCATATTGCTCTCCTTTGAACAGAATTACATCGACTTATAAACCTGTAAACCTGCGTAAATTATCTATGGGGTTTCATCATGAAATAAATCATTGCGTGGGGGGTATAAAATAGGTGCATTCCTATTACCCCCTCTTGTTTCTTCCGGAATAGCCCTTAGCATTAACCGCATAATCTTAGCTTTGTTTGGCATATAGATATCCTTAATGTTTAGTGTAGGTTTTGCTATTTGAGATATATTGTTGTATTACCTACGGCCCACTTTTGTAATATCTCATGGCAGTGTGCAACCAGTTAACTGACAGTTGCTTTGTTTAACTCTTTGATAGTATGCATAACGTATCTTACAATTTCTTTTGAACGCTATATTTTTTGTTATGTATATTTACCTTTCTTCTTATTTTGTAGTTTAAATAGACACTCATTTTTTACACATAAAAAACCTTTTTCTAGATGTCAATCTAGTGTTATTCAAACTCTGTGTGGTGTCACTATCTTCGCTTGTCACACTTGTTATAATTTTTTCAAAGAAATTTTAAAGAAATTCTTCACTCTTTGCTCCTAATACGATCAACTCTGACTATCTAGTAGTTGATAGAGTAAGAGACCATATACCAGGAGTCGTTTTTGGTACTTTGGTAAAATACTCAAATTTTACCAAAACATAACCATTTGAAACATGCATTTTGGGTATCAAATGGTAACAGATTTGCTCAAAATGTGGCATCTTTATCACCTGGAGTATTAAGGAGGAAAGCATATCACATTTCTCCGATTTTGACTGTTCTAAAGTTAAGCGATCTAGAAGCTGGACAGCACATTTTTCTCATATTCGAGAAAAAAGTCTAGATAAATAGTTATGAAATCTTAATGGAGCAAAATTTGTAAAAACTGTGATACCCTCTCTATTAGTCATTTCTCCATGCTGCATGCTACTAGGTCCACTCAATGTGCTTATATTAAGAGCCTGGTTTAGGAGTTTAAGGATATGATGACAGTATCTAGCTATTTATTTTAGATTTATCAGGCACACTGGATACTATTTTGAATTGTTCTTCAATTGATAAAGACTAGCAAGATTGTTGTGGTTCGGGTCAGATCATTTATCCCTAGACTGAAATACCACATTTAGTAATTACTCAAAGTACTCTAGGGATCAATAGGTTGGGTCGAACCAGAGTCATCCCTCTAGTTTTCATGTTTTGGTTGCAAAATTAAGTACTATCTGCTGCCCCAAATATTTAAGGATCAATAGATAGTGTCAGCTAGCCTAAACGGGTACATTATATTAACAAGCGCATCTACACTGAGTAGCACACTTCATCTGAAAAAATCAGAATACATCATGCGTAATCATGTGCCAAATAATTTAAAGGGCATCTGAAAATAGTTTGTGGACTTTGGGAGAAAAGGTTTCCCAGAAACTTCACCTTCTCTCTATGCTTTTTTGCCTGGTCACTTAAGTAGACATATCACTGCATCTATCACCTATATATGAGTTAACTTTGATTGAAATTAATAGATTCAACTGATAATTAATAGTTGATATCACTTTCTTGTTAACAAGATAAAGTAAACAGGGGTAAACAGGTCCAATACCCACATGGGTTAAGAAAGTGTACCACATCCGACCAGTTAGTCGAATACGTTTAGGCCCATAGGTGTTGTTGAGCGAAATCTATGGATCCGTAGTTGCTCAAGTTCTAGTCAAATCCTTAAAGATTTAGGGTGAATCCAGATCCCTTTGTCCAAATCGTAAAACATGTAGTCTGATATTCCCAAGACCACGGTGGTCCTCTTGACTGGAATTGTGTTGTGTCACATACTTGAAGTGTTTACGCATTCATTCATCCAAGGGTTCTCTTGGTGTGGCCAATGTACCAGGCAACAGCCCGAATAATATCATGGTTGTGTAGTAGCAATAAGGACTTAAACACATTAATACTGGAGAAAAAAATGATTGCTATCCTTTTGCCCTTTTGTTCTTGTTAACAAAATGCTGTTTCTACTCTTAGTTGTCCAATGTTTTCAATAGATATCAACATTACCACTGAGCAACTTTTCAGTGAGTGCACCAAATTTGCAGCTCCACCTATTGCTAAGCAGACCCAACTTTTATAGGACCAAAGTGGACAGGCAAAAATATATATCTTGTATAACTTAATTTTTGTAAAGTGCTTTTGCGTGTTATGATGCAAAATGGGTAGGATAAGTTCTTCTTTATGTGTACAACATAACAAACACAGAACATATTCCGTTTTTTTTGAGAAAATTAAGAAAAACATGTGTGTCGACTAATGGGTGTTTTTGCAAATCTGCCTAAAATTTAATTTGTCATAACTTGCTAAGTATAAATACCAGCTATTAGAAAATGACATTTCAACCTTTGCTTGATGAACACTGCTGAATGACATAAATTAATTAACTATAACCTGTTTTGTATGCGATTGATGAGCTTTGACCTTTAGTCGACAGCAGATATTACCATATGGGCGACAATTGTCGACCAACGGTTGGTCTTTTGTCGACTAATGGTGGGATTTGTATACATATATATATATATATATATATATATATATATATATATATATATATATATATATATATATATAAATGTTCCACTTGAAATTATGCTAATACTCTTACAATATTTTTCAATTAGGATCATCTTATTTTAATATAGTTATGCCTCTTCATGAATGAAAGATAATTGTTTACATATGGGTGGCAAAATGAAATATAATTGCATTTTCCTAGCACACAATACCAAAAGGACAATGAAGATGTTGCAACTTTGTTTCACATGTAACATGGTAACGCCCTTTCCACAAATATGATCATCAAATGAAGCTCTTTGTGAAGTTGAAACGTTGAATGGTCAAAATCATTAACATCAATCAAAACGAATTCATCGTGAACATAAATATTGGTTTCTTGTTAATGTAGTAATTCTCTTTTTGCTGGCAAAATGTAACTACCAAAATTCCTACCTTGCAGTCCTAACTGCCTGCACACGATCCCTGCAATGCGTGGACCTTGACTTGTATCAGGATATATCACTGTTCCCCATCTTCCTTCATGAGATACCTCGACACGACCAGATGTGGAGTTATGTCCATTCATGAGACGAATTGCGTTTGGCTCTTTGGGAACTGGAGCATTAAGCAGTGAGATCATGTCGTTATTTAAAAAAAAAAAAACAATATTTGAAGTAGTGGTGGTATGTGGGACTTTTGTCAATATTCAGAAATGATATTCTAAATCATTCAATTGTGGCAGCATTTGATTTAACTTTGGATATGGGTGACAGTCTACTGCAGGCTATAGAATGTAATCAAAGAGTAGAGTATGTGTCAAAATTACACTTAGATGGCTTGGTCTTGTTTGTTGGAATTTGCAATGACTTTGAGGAAGGAAGTTTTAAAATGACATTTGAAAATGTTTAAGAAACAGATTGGTAACTTTGCATACACAAAATGAGGCTTACAAGATCTGGAAACTATATTTGAGATAGCATCAAAGCATGGGATTCACAAACTCGATACATGGAGTCCATCTGGGAAATGTTAGGAATGTTGAAAAAACTGCCAGAATATCCCCTGAAAAAGGAAGGCAATTATGAGGATAGAATATATTTTCACTAAACTTCGCAAATCTTACCTACGTCTGGACAGTAATTTACATCACATAATTCTCGAATAGGGTCACTATTATTAGCTGATACATAGCACCAAGGTCCGACGTTTTCCTGGGAGTCCCTTGACATGATGCCTCGGCAATAGTTGGTATCACCTATTGCTGTCGTTTCAAAATCGCCCTCGTGACTAAAGTAACGTTTATGGAGATCAGAGTACTCCTTCAATCTCCTTTCCGTGTAAGGCAGTCGTTTGGTCACTTCTCGCCAGAGGACGCACATCTTTCCTGAACGTGAACGACTTAATGAACCCCTGTAGTCGAGACCTGTGGTTTGACGCATACAGGTATCCGTACAGGTATAGTTAAACACCATGGTGCCACTTTCATCAGTACCGGCTAATCTTGGAACACACAGTGAGCCTTCCTCAACACATGGATTCAGTCGACAGGGGTTCAAATCTGGATAGAAAACAAAATTATTTAGACACATGAATTGCCAATTTACCACAGTGGCATGATGTCACAGCTAACTGTTGCTTATTGTGCAGCTAAAGAGGTAATGAATGTGTGTGGCTAGTTATCTTGGCTGCCAAGTAACGAATGCTGCTCGACCGATCTGTCAGTTGGTGGCCGGGGACTGGTTGAATGGTATGAGAAAAAGGTTCCATCATGAGTGGGTAGAAAGAAAAGGTATCTTGCACGAGTACGTGATTCTGTGTTTTGGGGTAAGGCTAAACCAGCCTATGGGCTAGTTCAACAATGGTAACACGCACGTTTTGTAATGTGCACCGTTTTTTTTCACTAGAAAACAGGCCCTTGTTGAAGTCCACTCGTGCCACTGTTGGCTCTACTGTTGGAGCAGCACAAAATTCCCCCTATTTACCTGGTCAAAATGTAATGCCTTCAAATGGACCTTTCATAGCATGTTTAATGTTCATTTTTGGTATCAGCTTTTAGGAAAATGCCGAAATTTTACAACGCATACTTTGGCAATCCGTTTCATGGATATTTATTCTAGCTTTTATAAGTTTTAGCATGGCCTGCACATAATCTGGAATGATAAACCAATCTGTAAAAAGATACCACACATACTAAAGTCCTCTGAGTGGGAGAATTAGATTTCTCCCACTCTGAGGTGTGTTTTACAGTTAAGGATGAGTTGTCCTCAATGGGTCGTCTTCAATGGGGTCAAAGGTCAAACTGGTGTAATTTTCCAATCAGATCCCTCAATTCCAATCAACGGGTCACTGCTGCTGGGTCAAAAGTAGACCTAACAATAGCACGCGTGAATTTGAACAAGCGTCACATACGTGATCTGGCACCAGTTTCTGGGGAAACAAATGGTGCACGTCACAACAAACGCGTATTACCATCGTTGAACTAGTGCGCAGGTGACCTTTGGCTGACCTAGTATAGCTAGCTAACTTCACGGTAAAACGTGTAAATTTCTCCTTTTTATCGTAGGAGAAACAGGCTCCATCACTCGTGGATGGAAAGAGGAGGTATCTTGCACTCGTGAGTGGTTTTGTGTCTTGGGACTCGGCAAGCCTCGTCCCAAGACACAAAATCACTCACTCGTGCAAGATACCTCCTCTTTTCATCCACTCATGATGGAACCTCTTTACCATATGTTCTTCCAATTTATATTGAATAGTAAGAGGGAATGCTTGTAAATACTGTATGTGTATCGCATTGTATTTTCAAGCACTTCCTATTTATTTTTTTCTAAAATGTTGTCATGAACATCCTTGACCCCAAAGATACGTGCAAATAAAACACATTACAAGTGCAAATACTTGATATTAAAATTACATTGCATTATTCGAGAATTGTACTCACTTATTTCACAATTCTTTCCGGTAAAGAATATATCACAATGGCACTTATAACCACTAGAAAATGCACCTGTGTCATTCCCAACTGTCACGTTGCTAAGTTCACAATAGCCACCATTTTGGCATATGTTGATACTTGAACTGCATGGACCTATTCGAAATCAACAAAATATACTTTTACAATCTGCAACATTGCAATTTGGATTACAAAAAAGGTCTTATACCATATATTTATCTTACAAAATGAATCAGATATTAGGTTTTTAAACATGAATAGGTGATAAGAGTCAATGATCATAACAAATGTAATTAATCGCAAATATACTTCATTTTCCAAATGACAAATCTAAATGACAAAAGCGAAATTAAACTGGAGACTCATTACACTGGTTTAATAAACCTGTATGTAGATGCTAATGAAAGCAATATCATTATATTGTATAGATTGTATAAAGAATCTTTCACCTCATGGAAGTTATATTCTATAAACAGTGTAAACAATTTAACACATGCAGACTATATATATGATAATGTTACTGTAAAGACTGTGCCAACCATTTGATTAATGCATCATATTCATTGTATAGACTTTATGATAAATACAAATGTCACACCTAAATGACAATTACATTATATAGATATTGTGATAACTACAAATATCACACCTAAATGACAATTATATTGTTAAGAAAGTATCATAGATACAAATGTCACACCTAAGTAACAATCATATTGTTTAGATTTTATTATAATTAATAAATTAATCAATTATCACACCTAAATGGCAGGTCACCCCAGCATCTTGGTCATGACCACATTGTTGTGGGCTGGGTTCCTGATGGCCACACGCCAGCAATCCCCCCTCCTCACCAGTACAGTTAACATTGGTCACGTGGACAGGACCATAGGCTTTCCCTCCAAAGATACCACCCTCATTGGCAACACCACCACGGTATCCTATCTGTCTGGAAAAAAACATAATACAATGAAGATGCTTCTTGAATATGAGATTTACTTATGAACCAATGTATGATAATAAGAATAGTTCTTCACCCGAATTTCTGACACACTCGGAGACCTATTCCCCTTTTTTAATGAATGTATCTTGTATGATACAATTAAGTCTAGAGTTAGACTAGTTATCCAAAGCCAGTCTTGTAGTTAGATTTGATTATGATGAACTAGTTCAACAAGGTAGACGCCGAGCATTTATCCAAAGTCTCTGATGTTTGTTATTTTCCCCATTTTGTGTTTTGTAATTTGTTTGGTATAATAACACAGATATGACATCCCTGTGGGGTGTCCAACACGAATAACTTCCCCGAGAGAGGATTGTTTCGAGCGACAATCCTCTCTTGGGGAAGTTATTCCTGGTCGATACCGCACAGGAATGTCATATGTGTATACTGTAGAACACGAAATTTCCGCGTGTGTTTATATATAGCGTACTTAGCGTGTGGTTCCACTTCGCTATATATAAAAACGCTGTACTTTTTTATTACTGTACTGGCGCTGTCAGCGGCGGCTATCTTCGCTAACATAAAGATACGTTATGATGCAAAACTCCCCAATTCGCTATACTTGGGACACGCGTGAATTTCGTGTTCTACAGTATTGGAAATTTCTCACTTATATCTATATTTGAAGTTACTCATTTCCCACTGACCTGGTGACAGCTCCAACATAACCCCAGATACTGCTTGACATCAAAATGGCTACGATTAGGGCTCCAAAACAATGGAGCCTTACAAAACATACAAACGTCACTGCATTGGAAAATTGGAACTTTAATCTGAAATACAACCTGTCACTTGATGCCAACTTTGCCCTGTTTTTTGTTGTTTAGGGTGTGACTTGGCTTAAGAAATGAAGAAAGACACCTCTTCATTGTATCAGTGGTGATGATCAATATGTCCCAGCAGACAGATGCCATACAGCTAAGCAAAATAGCACAATTAGAACTCATGCTTGTAAAGATAGCTAACTTTTGTACTGTGATTTCTTGCAATAGTATTGTAAGATATGCTGCATCTGTAGATGCCATCTAGCAGGCAATTCACACTCATTTTTTTTATTTCAGTCTACAGGTCCTCAATATATTGACTCTGCTGACATTAAATTTGAACCATAGAGGCACCCAGAGGATCTGTATCAAAGATTGGTGGCATTTGTAGACGATAATATACTACAGTAAAATGGTCGAATCATCAATCACTTTGAATCTCCTTTTACTGAGGGATGACCCTTTCACTAGAGAATTTTGCCTGAATGCAAGGATCTTAAGTCTCAATCTGATCTTCCAAGTGCTTTTTGAGCTGCCTTCTCAGCTAATGTACTTAAACCAGAAGATCCTTGTTGTAAGAAAGAACATAACATCCTATACTGGTTCCACTATAGTTGAGGATGAGTGGTTGCAAACATTACGTGAAGATCTAGTAGAATCAATCATTGCCATTAGCCCATGTGATGGTCAAATGTCTGTTGCTTGAACAAATACTGCAAGAGCATTTGCTGCATTTCAAGGTGATGAGTTTTTACGTCTCCATAGGATATAGGATTTCACTGGAGTATGTTGATCAAAAAACACCAACACAATCCTACCATTGAGAAAGCCATTCACAAATTGTTCTCTTTCAGCAGGAGAAATGCTCTCTCAACAAGACCAATTTACAGGCTATTTGTTTGCTGTTTTTGGCATATATCTGACGGCCATAGCCATGACAACCACTAAAAGTTCCCACAATACAAGTGCAAGAAACTCCCACTGTTGAGACGTTTAATTTGATACCACCTATCCCATGATCTGAAAATGATCTGATAAAACGACGCATAGTGTGGATAGTGTATTGGTAGCTTTAGTAGTAGTAGTAGTAGTAGTAGTAGTAGTAGTAGTAGTAGTAGTAAGAGTAGTATAAGTAGTAGTAGTAGTAGTAGTAGTAGTAGTAGTAGTAGTAGTAGTAGTAGCAGTAGTAGTAGTAGTAGTAGTAGTAGTAGTAGTAGTAGTAGTAGTAGTAGTAGTACTCATAGCAGCAGGCTATGCCTATGTGTGTAAGAGAGCGTGCATGAGAGAGAGGCAGCGAGAGAGAGAGAGAGTACCTGCAAACAACCCTAGCGTCATCATCTGTCCATCCAGATGAACATACTGATCCAAAGCGGCCGTTCATCATGACTTCTACTCGGCCAGAAGTAAAGTTGGCACCATCAACTAGTCTAACAATTCCAGTTTCTGAAATATCCAATAATACAGTATGCTTTAGAAAAGGAAATAAAATCAAATTCGAATTTAGTTTATCGAAACACTTACAATATTGAGGCTAGATTGCAAGGAGTGGGTTGTTCATGGTACTGAAAACCAAAGTACCTGGGGGAAATCATTGTAATACCATAAGTTATTGGTAAGATCCTAATATGCCTGGAATACCTTGTCAATTACATGTCTCTCAAGATACGCACCCCTACAGTGGTGAGAGGCAAAACCAAAAGTTGGAAATGTTTTGACCTATTAATGCTAACTGTGTTCCAAAGCAATCTGACAAATCACATGAATATTTGAAATCGAAAGTATAGTTGTAGAAACTGATAATAAGAGCAACATCAATTATTTTTCAAACATTTTATGAATGATTTATTCGAAGTTATTGAAAATAATAGATCCAAGCGACAGTTTATAGATTACATCTGATAATTAAAGTGTAAACCATTTGGCTATAATTCTAATGAAATATTCAAACCATTTTTCATGTTATTGGTTGTAATGCAACAGTGTTTAAGATGTAAGTTTTTGTTCCGGCCTAGACTAGAGAAACAATGGCCTACCATTTTAAAATAGCATGCAATACGTGCTTAGTTGTGTGCATAGATCAGATCTAGCACGGACACTTACCATAGGCACATTTTACTTTCTCAATGATTAGCGAATTTGTGTTTGGCCTTTCATGCAGAGGGCAGCTTGAAATATCACTTTCTGTACCCAAGCAATAGACCACAATACCGTCACGAGAATTCTTGGACTTGGATATTTCAAGTGGAGCTAAAAGATTAGAAAAAAATATATAAAATATAAACTTGCAAAACCACTCACATACTACACCAAAGTAATTAGAAAGGTAAATTATCAACACACTAACATATTGGAAATAATTCATTAATAAAAATGTGAATATCTGCAATAACACATTTAGCTAAAAATATACTCGCCAAAGTTTAATATTTTGCTTTACATATAAATGACTAAAAAGCAAAATGTTGTGAAGAATTGATTACTAATACAAATTTATCATAAACATTTTTGTGAAATTAGATGTTTTCAGTTGTGTATAAAGACCTCCAAACCCAAGCTGACTGCAGACAACTCGCGCATTTTTTTGATTAGTATCCTGATCCTGGGCTATGAGTGGAAACTGGTCAGACATATCGTTCTTTCTATAAGTCATAATTGGTGTTCCCTCTCCTATATTGCTAGTCCCAGCCAGCGTTAAAGATAGCTGCTGTGCTGCAATTAAGAATGAAGACTAACTTTAGACTTATAGCATACGCATACACTTAGACATTTCATTCATGAGCTAGTCAACTAGTCTTCTCTAATCGACTGGTTGTCTGGTTGGCCTGGCATTCCTGGCATGGTTGACCTTGGCATATAGATGTGTATGTATGTATGTATGTATGTATATATATATATATGTATATATATATATATATATATATATATATATATATATATATATATATATATATATATATATATATATATATATATATATATACATATATATATATATATATATATATATATATATATATATATATATATATATATATATATATATATATATATATGTATATATATATATATATATATATATATATATATATGTATATATATATATATATATATATATATATATATATATATATGTATATATATATATATATATATATATATATATATATATATATATATATATACATATGTATAAATATATATATATATATATATATATATATATATATATATATATATATATATATATATATATATATATATATATATATATATATATATATTCTTTATCTAGGTAAGTTGCTGTATACTGAGAAGAGTAAAAGTATATGACATTAAAATATTAGTAAATGTAGCATTAATTCTCTGTGACGATCTTCTAACAGCTACTATATCATATAGTTTTACGCATATTTTATCTACTCACAGCACTGGATACTGATGGTTGAGGTACAGTTGTCGCTTGCTGCGGTCACTTGACAGAGCTGCATTGACTGTTCGTCTCCAGTACAAGCCACTGTTGTCATTACACCTAAAGGTTGCAGACCTACAGGGTAAGTGAAAATGATAAAGGATATACCATATAAAGCACTTGCTATAATATGACAACAAAACAAAGCTTTAAATGCTCGCGACGCGCAATGCATTTCTGAATTCCCCTATGAATGCAAACACAAAGTTACCAATTTGTTATCCTAAACTAAAGTATATATTAATTTTATTCTAATAAAGAATTTGGAAAACAGCGCAAAGTAGTCAAGAATCATTCTGAGAAATCCGACAAAAAATGCTGAATACTATTTAATAATAATATAATAATAATAATAATAATAATAATAATAATAATAATAATAATAGTATTAATAATACTAATAATAATAATAGTAATAATAATACTAATAATAATAATAATAATAATAATAATAATAATAATAATAATAATAATAATAATAATAATAATAATAACATAATAATGATAACAATAATAATAATAATAATAATAATAATAATAATAATAATAATAATAATAATAATAATAATAATAATAATAATAATAATAATTATGATAATAATAAACACAATAACAATAATACTAATAATAATAATAATAATAATAATAATAATAATATAATAATGATAATAATACAATGATAATGATGCTAATAATCAAAAATAAAAAAGTCAATGAAAATAACATAAAAATACTACATTTATTTCTTGAGGCTAATGGTATAATATTTTACATCGTAAGTATAAAATCATTACTTACCAATGTCAATTACTTGAACTCCTTGAAAGCCATATCCTAGCTCC
>CAWWDR010000666.1:0-18384 GCA_963942565.1 Maea johnstoni | reverse complement strand
ACCAAAGTCGTCGATTTTTAAATTTGACACAATTTACATAATATCAGGTGTGTCTTTCGATATTTTGCTTGACAGTTAAACCACATTTTTCAGCTTTACCAAGGATTGAGAATTCGCCGAGGGTGACGCACAGCATTGCAGACGAACTGACTGTTAAGTGGGAAAAATATCAATATGGCAGTGATGGTGACATTAGTAAATATCTTTTACTCGCCAGACCAAAAGGAACAGGAGAATCGCAGAGTATAGATGTCAGTAAAGCTCTTACAGAGTACACTCTGACTGGACTTTCAACAGGAACTGAATACAACATAAGCGTTATTGTAATTATGGCTGATGGAACGGAAGGCTTGCCAAGTCCATATATTCTGAATCGAACAGCTTGCGGATGTAAGTTGCAATTGCAATTCTCTTATTCCATTGGCATATGAGTGAATACGTCAAACATGAATGCTCAGCTGGGGATGCTGGTGTGGGTTTAATCAGTTATCTATTTACAAAACACCTTGTTTCTATGTACAGAGGCGTAGACAAACATTAGATTTATGTTAGTACCAAACTCCAAGATATCGAACTTTTCTGTAGTACAGTGGTGAAAGTTGGTTTAGGTGGGTGTGAATCTTTCACCTCTGTAGTCCGTTGGCTTGGCGTCAATTCTGGGGTTTAAAGTCAAATTATGCATGAATGTACTTCAGGTCCACCTGATTAATTTTTGCAGATAGGATGATACATTATAATGATTAATGATTAGTTATAAGGTGTAGTTGACGAACATTTTGCAAGTTAATACCTGCAAAACCAAATAGTGTTCACTTAAATTCTATCTTAACCCTTCCAATGCTGAGGCTACTTTCGTCCTAAGCACAATGATGCAAATGTTTTTGAAAAGCACCGAAACCCTGTCATGTTGGTATTTATTGAAAAGCTGTCGCTGAGTATTCTCAGATGAGTAGTACATGATGTATATTTATTTGCTGTAACTTTCAGGTTACAAATTCATACATTCATACAAAACGGAATGAAAACAAGACAAAAGAGAAACAAAACGTATAACTAAAGGTAACAGAAAGAACACGAACGTGATACTCTTAGGGGATAGCCACACACGATTGAAAACATATTAACGTTAACCTGAATTTCCCGTGAAAGATGATCAGAAAACTTGGGAAGTGGTTGTTTGCTCTATTCTATACATTAAACATAGAGCGCACAATGTGCCCATCCATGGGCATATAACTTAAAGGGAGGGCAGGTATCCACAGAGGGAGGCACAGCATCCCTTCCCAAGGAGTTATACAGTAAAGTCAGACAAAAGCTCAATACATCGAGGTATTAAGCGAGTCAGAAAAGAGAACTACTAGTATGCTTGCTTGTTAGCCTCAAAGAGAGTGCCTCGGCGGTAACTCTTGTTTTACAAGACACGGGCTTGGAGTTGGAGGGGGGAGCTCTACGTTTGTGCGGTCTATAATTATTCGTTGGTTTCTGGACTTCAACACACTGTTATACATCTCAAAGATGTAGACGCATGATATGCTCCATATGCCTACCATACTCTCATAGTCCCATCCATCGATGGCCCCTCCCATCAATATTCCGAAGGCTTTCCCTTGACCAAGATCAAGACATATGTCTTCGATTTCTCGAGTCATGCTTCTTCTTAGCTCAGCTGAGTACCCATTTGCCAGGGTTTCATTGATTTTCAGTTGTTTTGCATCATTTTGTAGTGGCCAATTTGTCCACCATTAGCATAAGGGTTAAGCTCACCCTTATTAAATTTGTGCTATGATTTATAATCAAAGGTGCAACAAAATTGCTAACACGAAAACTATGAAAAATCACACAATTACAGCTATTGGTCATTTTTTTTTATTCCACGGCATTTTGGTATTGTTGTTCCCAAGGTGATAGTTTTCCCTTATATCATTGACCTTTACATTTTAGGGTATAGACATATCAAGACTTCCACTCCATATCCACTGGTGCCTCACTTACAATAGACACTATTTGGAATGATCAGCTTTAGCCAACTCTAGTTTAATAATTTCCTCAAGTTTGATTTGATGATCAAAGTCATGTCATGTGGCATTGTTGGTCACATGATCAATTGATATTCCGTTTAACAATGTGAGCAGGTTTAATGCACCTTGATGTTTGTTAGTGAGTACAATTAGGTGGAATAAGACTGAATATACTAACATAGATTTAGGAAAATGATGTATCATAGCACTGCTCTACATGTATATACAATTTTGAAAGACTTTGCTGAGATAAAGAATCATTTTATGGTCTTCTGTAAAGAAAAGGATCCGTTAGTAAGTTAATGATGCATTGATGCTGCACCTTGTATATCACTTATGATGATATGTTTACGTCATTTGATTTTGAATATCCAATTACTATAAATATTTTAAGGAAATTATCAAACTTAATTCATTGACAGTTAAGCATTCCTTTTTTGATTATTGTGAATGAGGCATCAGTGGATAAGGAAAGGAAGTCTGCATTCTTTTACCCCCTAAAATTATTGTTAAGATAAAATCAATATGAGAAAAATACCTATGAGTAGATTTTCTTCCCATGGTAACAGCTCTACCAAAATGCCTGAAGATGAAACAATGGCCAATAACTTTCAAGAACAAATCATATTCAATATCAGCTAGTAGGTTTGCACCTTTAATTAGCAATTACATAGCAGTTGAAGTGCGCATTTTCTTTTGCTTTTCTGTTTTCGCGGCAATAATTAAAATGAAGAAATTCCGTCATATATAACAAATAACTATTCATTAATCCTTATGATGTACATTAATATCAATTCCAATTGTTTTACTGACCATAGAAATCCATATCTATGTTGCATTTATACCTAAATGGAAAAAAGATTGGCATTTCTGAAACAATTATGTTTTGTGTATGTTACCATAACAACGTGTAATGTTTTAGAATACTCCATTAATAACAACAACCACATTAGTCAATACAAAATGTTTTCCTGGCATGAAAAATTATTTGTTAAAAGGTAGTTAGCAACTTAAGCCAAACATGAAGTGAAATGACGTTTAGAGTTGTTGTTGTTGCCACGGTATCTAAAGTATTTCCCATGTAGGTGAGGAGTACTCTCTATTCTGATAATGTTTCCCAATCTTAGAAATCAATCCTAGCTACTTCAGGAAGCCAAGAAAGCTAGTGGCAGTTGTCATGAAATATTTAGAAAAGGCTCATAGGAAAAAGTTAATCGGTGAACCTAGGACATATCCATGCCAGGTTCGACGCTTTATTCGCCCCTGTAACGACAAAGTCACTAAGCCACTTGACTATATGGCAAATTAGATACAGGTCTTGACCAGTCAGACTGGATTATCTATGGTGATATATCATGATAATTGATGCTACTTTTTTGTCAAATATTGATAACCTTAAAACGGAAACAATGATGGATGTGCCAGTTATGTAAATCTATTTACGAAACTCATGTCGTATATGCTTAAAGAATACATCACGGGTACGACATGCCATATATGGAAATCGGTCACTATGTAACAATTTTCCAATCACAGCTCTAATACATAGCCATCCAATATTTGATAAACTATAAGGGAAACTTACTTTATATCCTTATCTAAACTCGCTCACATTTTTACGTGAATTCTTAATATAATTTTCTAATTATGTATTCTTATCTATTTAGAGTGAAATGTTGGCCCCTGCACAATTTCGAATATTTTGTAGTACCGCCTTCACCTGATTGGCACACCGACGCCATTACGACCAGGTTATCTTACAATGCTGAATATCCATCTATAGCGCAGATCACTGTGAGATGGAAGGTGAGCATATATGTAATACACAAATACGTACATACATACATACATACATACATACACACACACCTATGTATGTATATATGTATATATATATAAAAATATATATTATATATATATATATATATATATATATATATATATATATATATATATATATATATATATATATATATATATATATATATATATGTAGTGAGAGAGAGAGAGAGCTGATAAAGTATTCTAAGTAATCTATCTATCAATACCCAGTTTTTGGGACCATTGGTTAAGGATTCCAGAATTCCAGGCAACTGTGTAGTTCTGATGCTGCCATGGGTTGTTCCATAGTGGTCTAAAGATGGCCCGAAAGGTTTTTGCTTTACCAAATTTGTGCATTTACAGTATATCTTTGAAAAAAGTGTCACCGTTGGCAACCGTGTGCAGCCATGTTATTTGCGCCATCTCTCTCTCTCTCTCTCTCTCTCTCTCTCTCTCTCTCTCTCTCTCTCTCTCTCTCTCTCTCTCTCTCTATCTCTCTCTCTCTCTCTCTCTCTCTCTCTCTCTCTCTCTCTATATATATATATATATATATATATATATATATATATATATATATATATATATATATATATATAAATATATATATATATATATATATATATATATATATATATATATATATATATATACATACATACATACATATATATATATATATATATATATATATATATATATATATATATATATATATACATATATATATAGATATATACATATATATATATATATATATATACATATATATATATATATATGTATATATATATATATATATATATATATATATATATATATATATATATATATATATATATATATATATATATATATATATATATATCCAAATTTTGCATTTACCGTTTATTTTTGAAAAAAGTGTTACCGTTAGCAATCGTGTTATTTGCTCCACCTATTGTCAGATTTGTGCAACATTGCAATCTCTGGCAAGTGAATTTGGGGTACCTAAACAGTTTCCAGCATCATTGAATTATGTTCATCTAACGATTTTCCATCTATCCAAAATTTCTTTTGGTTCAAATGTATATTCTCAGCTGAATGAGCGGATGAGTAATGATTCATGAAACTCAGCACTGAGTACATGAGTATAAGTTAGAAATTGTTGTTGTCTTTGTAAATGCCACAGCACTTTTATTTCTTTTTGCCTACACTCATTTTTTTCTTTCTCCACCTCACTCTTTTTCAATTTTTGGGTGGTTTCCATATCTTGATAGGGGGGGGGGGGGTAATCATACTTAATTTTCTGAGCATCATTTGCCGTTTATTTGACTTAACATTTTTGAGTCATCATTTAGGATTCCTTTAAACTAAGCCTAACACTTTGGAAAATATGGTCTCACGGTTCCTGATGGTGCTGTCTATTTTCAAATCTATGCAACAATGTAAGGCATTCCAATATGAATATTAGTGTAAAGAATGATATTAAACTTAAACTGTGCTGTGCACGAGGGCAGGCTAGTCTATATATTGATACTGAGTTTTTGGGGCTTTTGGGTGAGCATTCCAGAACTCCTGGCACCTCTGTAGATCTGCTGCTGCCGTAGGTTGTTCCTAAACAATTTCCAGCATCATTGAATCATGGTCATATATTCCTTTTCCATCTATTCATAATCTCTTTTGGTTAAAATTTGTATTCTTAGCTGAATTTATCTTTCTAACATGCTTTTAGTTTTTTGACGTTTCCATATTTAGATAGGGGGGGGGGGGGGGTTAATTATATCTGATTAATTAGCAGAGCATTATTTGTTGTTTATTTAACTTACATTTCTGAGTTGATTCGTTCATCTCTCAAAGTCATGTCTCGTCATTCAGATTTCCCTTAAACTAAACCTACTCTTTCAAGCCAATTCTTTGGAAAATATGGTCTCATGGGACCAGATGGTGCCATCGATTTTTAAAACTATGCAAAATTCTACAGTAATGCTATACAATAATACAACAGAAACTAAATTATGATTATAGTAATGAATGTTAAATTGCTGGTCACTATTAAGCGTTTGATTTTAAGACATACTAGTATTTTATTTCTGCGGAGCCTTCTTTGTTTAAATGAATATATTTTGCGAGATAGTATTTTAGGTAGAATTAAATTTGAAATAGTATAGACAAACCACGTTTTCAAACTCGGAATTATGTTTTAATAGGACATTTGATACCTTCTCAAAACTAATCTTGGAAATTTGAATTCATTTTGGAGTAATATCTGAGACTTTTCGAGAAAAAGAAACATCAATAAATATGGGCAACCTCCTTGCAACAATTTCAAGTTGTATTACATTTCTTGGCATGCGTGTGCATACTAATTGATATGACTGCAAACCCTCTTTTAGATTAAGATAATACATATGTGATGAAAATGAATTTTGATTTTTCTTAAAAACAAATGTAGTTTCTGATTATAACAATATTAGTTGGCCAACAGTCCTACAGCAGATGCGCAGTAATTGTAAGACAAAACATATCCACAATGTCAAAAATCGAAATTAAGATTATAAAATATCTGAATTCTTTTAGTAAATTACAGCACTGTACTGCACTATACAGCACTATGATTTGATTTGATTTTATTCGGTCTAGTACGATATATATTACATAACATTTGGCAAACAGACAAATCATATATAAAGGTGACTAGTTGGAGTCATTAACTGCTATGCAATAGAGTTCTAACCAGACACAGGATATATACACTAAAAGTTAGAAACTCATTTCCATAGTGGTCCCGCTCTGCCCAGAGACATGTAATGATCAATTCCACTGCTCAAGCTTGACATAACAACAATATAGTATAATACAAACATTCGGACTAGAATTGATGAATTTCTTTTTTCTTAAGACTCAGAGAGGACTGACATGAAATGTTTTTTGCATCTCACTTTAAAAAGAGATTTACTGAACGTAGTCTGGATTTCGTCTGGCAAAGAGTTCCAGATGTTGACACCTATGTAGTGGAAGGACTTTATACCATATGAACCAACCTTTGGTAAAATCAAAGCATTAACACTGTGTCTGGTGTTATAGTGGTGGGATTCATTTACTCTTTCAAAAACCTAAAGGTACTCTGGAGCCTGTTCATCAATGCAGTTAAATACATGGCTTGCGGCCAGATATTTTATTGTTTTCAATGCTCATCCACTTAACCTCATTAAAGTCGTTGGCTACCAAGTGTGTTCTGTTTGAGTAGTTTGAAACATATCTAATCATTTTATTTTGTACAACCTGAAGGCGACTCTGTAAGAATTTTGGTAGACCATGGTAATAGAAATTGCCGGCGTATTCTATTCTTGACTGAATCATTGCCATGCAAACAATTTTCCTGCAGTACTGATTTAGGAACATTTTCTTTCTGTAAAGGAAATTGAGAATGACATTAGCTTTATGGATGATTTTCTGAGCCATAGATTTTCCTGACAGGTCTTGGTCTAGTTGACCCCCCCCCCCCCCCCCCCCCGAATGTTACAACCTCTTTCCCTCCCACTTTGATACCATTACATGAGATTCTTAGAATTTTATGTTGTTTTAACTTCCTATTTGAGGCAAATAGGATAGACTCATTTAATTTGGTAAGTTCCTCGCTGAGCTTTTGTTCAATATCAGTGATGTTTTCCCTCTGATCAAAAGAGCCAAATCATCAGCATACAACAAAAGATCACAGGCAACAGCTGATTCCATATCGTTCACGTAAATTAAAAACAACAAAGGTAGCAATATAGAGCCCTGGGATATACCACAAGTAACTTCCTCTCGGTCTGATAAAGTGCCCTTTATGTCTATGGATTGAGATCTGTTGGATAGATAGAAGATGAACCATTTCACTGACCCATCATCACATCCAATAGCACCAAGTTTATCGGACATTATGGCATGGTTGACTGTATCCAAAAGCTTTTTGCAGGTCAATCATAACCATTCCTGTATATAGGCCTTTGTCCATGCTAAACTTGATTCTGTCAGGGTGATCGATGAGAGCAGTGGAGTATGACTTTCTGAAACCTGACGAATATTTATAGAGAATATTATGCTTGTCTAAATGCTTACTTAGTTGATCATACACCATCCTTTCCAATATCTTTGTCACTACAGGGAGGATTGAAACTGGGCGGTAATTCCCAACTTCACCCCTGCCCCCTTTTTATAGAGGGGAACAACCCTTGCTTCTTTGAAAGCTTTGGGCACAGTTGACTTACATAATGAGAGATTGAGTATGTGAGTGATGGGAGAGGCGATGATAGAGCACCCATCCCTAATACACTTTGCAGAAATACCGTTCAACCCTGTAGCTTTCTTAGTGTTAACAGTACTTATCAATTTGTATTCAGTACTTTCTGTGACAGTGGAAAAACCAAAATAATTTTGAAGGACCCCTTTTTTGGAATAAAAGGATTTTACCTCTATTTTATTAAAAAGTCCACTTGGAGGTTTCTGTTTCTTCACCAGGTCATCTGCAACATTACGGAATGAGAGCTACGGTTTGAATGTGCTATCTATTAGTGTTGTTATTTTCAAAAACCTGTATTTCAATTAGAAAATCTAATGTTACGGTTATCCAATATATGCTGTACATTAGAAATTGGTCTATGTAGTTAAAAGAGTTGATACTTAATTCAAAAGCGCCCTTTTTTATAATGAAGTTTCCTTTGTTTTCATTCAACTAAATTCATGCTTTACGTTTTAAAGTGAAATTATAACAATATACGCATGGAAGATCGTTCATTTCTGTGTTTCACAGTTAAACAGTTTAAACACCGTATTCAAAGTAAGCAAGACTATAAGAATATGTTGTTGTTCATTTGTCTAAAACCCCTTTCCATCCATGTCAAAATTGTTTCAGTATTTGCTCATTCAAGATATTTTATTTGTCTGTTATGTATAGAATTAACCAGAAGCAAACATGGGCCCAAACTTAAAGAAAAAACATCCACCATCACACATACTGACCAGCTTTGCTTTTTTTAAGTTACCGACTGCAGAATACACCAAGTGCAATGAGGTGGCCAAATACATCATTCAATATTGGAATCATACAAGAGCAAGATCAACGGCGGAAAACAAAACAGTATCTGCAGGTTCAACATCACATACCATCCATGGTCTTAAACCTTACACAAAGTACGTTGTGGCCATCTTAGTGCTTGACACAAAAGGAAACATAACCAACAAGCCAGATGAGCAGTCTAAAAGAACTGCAACAGGACGTAAGTTATATAAACAAATAAGAAACAGTGATAGATATACGTGCATTTTTGATATGATAAAATATTGATTTTAATGAATAGGGAACAATGTCTTTAGAATAGGTAGGGGCTTAAACTGCTGTTATTTTATTACAGATCAGAAATAGCAATGATGGTAGAGCCCATTTCCTCAGGCTTGAATGCTTTTCAAACGACATATATTTCAGTTAGATTTGAAGCTTTTTAACGGTTTTGTAAAATTGAAATTTCTATTTCAACTTGGATGTCAGTTACTACAAGGTTACTAGACTAATAATGAATTGATAAAATGATAAAATGATTTTGTTACTAGAAAACAATCATCTATCATTATACTTTCTTCTTCATTAATATTGAAAATATCAATAAAAAAGGGTGGCACTGCTTTACTACAGGAAAGAGTAAAACGTGTGATTACTTAAAAACCTGAAATTAAAAAGCCAAAATTGTGTATGGCGCACAGTGGTGACCTTGGTTATAATGATAAAACCATTTTTGATGGAATTGTTAAAATATCCGTTATATTCATCATTAATTTGATTTCAATTCATTTAGAAAAATGATAATAAGGATAATTAACAACTCATCATGTTATTTTGTCTTATATGAACATATATAGAATATTATGAACCTGGCACAATTTATCTAAGTGGCTGTATCAAGAGTTTAACTATCAAAACACATTGTGCATCCTCAGTTGCTGGGTGAGAGAATTGTACCCCATCATCACAAAAATATGGCGCATGGACAATCTAGTCTCTAGTTTGGTGTAACTATAATGGCAGTTGCCTGGCATAGACGTCCATTCACGTAGGTGTAGACTATTGAAATGAATCCCGTTTTGATCATTTTAGCACGATTTTGTTTCGGGCTTATTAGGTAACCGTACATGAACGTACTGAACAGTACACTGATGTAATATGCTGTGTAACCCCAGCGTTCATGTGCTTTCATCATTTTCTTCATATATATCTTTCTGATATTCACCAGGGCCTGGACCTTTAACATCCATAGAGAAAAAAAACAGTGATAGAACTATACTTCTTATATTTAAAGAACCGGTTGAAAAAAATGGCAAAGAGATAACATACAATGCAAATGTGAGCTTTAGCTATAAACTGCTTTGCGGAAAAACCAACGCTAGTGCTGACAACTGGCAAAAAATGACAATTTTTAAACGTTCTGAAGTATCATTAACAAATCTACAGTCCTATTCCGTATTCAAAGTGAGAGCATGGGCATCGACTTTAGCTGGAGCAGGGCCTGTCATGGAAACTCTAGCATATACCAAACACGGAGGTAAATACTACATTTTCTATTCAACGATTGCATTAGATTTATACATTGTATAAGCATCATATAGATTCTAAACAACATTGATTTTATCCTATGCCTATTGAATAATCGACTGAATTCTTAGTATATGTATATTCTGCATGTCACACCAAAACCGTGAAACAGGGCTACTTCAGTGACAAAGACAAAATATCCGTTATCCTGCAAGCTTAGGAACTGTGTTTTGATAAATCTAAGCGAATTGACTGCATCATTTGAACTCTGCTGAGTGTAATAGATATAATCTTAATATGCAGACACCTGTTTACATGCATGTTATTAGTTACATCCAATTCCAAGTCTCTGACGTTGACCAAAGTTCTTCTCATCTTAACCTCCAGTCCCAACGAGCCCCCCTCGTGATGTCAAAATCCAAGAACAGCTGTATGAGTCGTTGACATTTACTTGGAAGCCTCCTGATTGTTACCACCAGAATGCTCCGCAGAATGAGACAAAATACCGATACAAGTTATGGTCAGTGAACAGCTCTACAGAGGCAAACACATATTGGGATATCACAGGTGCACCACCATTAGTTAAAGATGGTCTAGAGAAGAAAGCACTTTATGGTTTCATTATCCAGGTGGTGAATAAAGAAGGTTCTGGAAAAGCTTCTGAGATTATATTTGCCAAAACAGATGAAACAGGTATGATTTAATACTGTTAATAACAAATAATGTATTACATCAATTTAGCTGATTGTAATCTTGTAATCATGCGATTCAATCTCTTATGAATCTGTCTTCATCATATTGAGTTCACCATGTACGGGCTAAATCAAAAATGGTTTCAGAAGTCACACTTACAACCTTGCATGATTACCATACAGACACGTTGGCCTTTGACTTGCATGTACTGATCAAATTAGTTGGTTACCAAATGTTTTCTTGTGACACCAATGTAGTACATAACCCATAGCCTATTCAAGTGCCATGGAAAAAAGTTGATTTACAACATGGAATGATTGAAGTATAATGGTGATACAGGTAAAGACAAAAAATGCTTACCATTATCTGACAATTAATAATAATTCTACATATAAAAGTGCCTTGCAATAGATGCCAATCGAATTTGAAGATTTTATTTCACAATTTATTTAGACAATGCAGTCAAACTTGCCTCAACGACCACTTCTCTTAAACGACCACTTGCCTTAAACGACCGTTTCAAATCCCCCCAAGGGATATTCCCTGTATATGTTACCTTGATTAAACGACCACTTGCTTGACGCGACCAACGACCACGAAATCTCATCCCTAAGAGTAAATGGACCTTCATTCAACGGCCGCTTGAATGTTTAGACGCCTTGTATATTGGAAAGGGCACAATAAAATAATGAAATAATCGGTGAAATTGAAAATATATCATTTCTCAATTAATGATATAGTTCAACTTTTATTTTTCTGAATTGTTTATTCTTAAAATATTAATGAAGAAATTTCAACAAATGCAGCTAAACATAACGACCTCAATAATACCTGGTCATTGTTGGAAATTCTTTGTTTTTTCATAACCTCGCTCAGACCCTCAACCCCTTCTTAAGAGACCACCTCTTTAAAAGACCACTTTTGACATTTCCCTTGAGCGGTCGCTTAATAGAGGTTTGACTGTAATTCATTTAATTTTGTAGTTTTATTATCACATCACATTGTTGACACTTAGCATTTTAAACTTTGTTTACAGTGCCAGGTCCTCCTGGAGATTTAAATGTGAAGTCAAGGAACAGTACCAGCCTGCTAATGGAATGGAAGGCACCTGATAAACCAAATGGGAGAATAACCATATATGAGGTGAGGATTAATCAATGCGTGTTATTTGCAATGACAAGTTTGTATGAGTGTGAGTGGCTGTGTGCATGTTAGGTACAGATTGTAACTTTTCTTTTCACGAAATACCATGTATTCAGATAATGATTACAATTTAGTATGTACTTTTATTTTTAGGTCGGATGTACACCTGGAAAGGATATAAATAAATTTGTTCAGGCACAGGTTAAAACATACTGGATGTTAGGACTTCAACCAGAGACAAAATACAGCTGTTATGTAAAAGCAAGTACTAGAATGGGATTTGGAGAAGAACTTCAAAAAACATTTAAAACACTCGGAGGTTGGTTCAAGTTTGAAATTAAATGGAGCAATTTTCTTAATGCAGTCCAGTTTTACTTGTGATGGAATGTTTACTCAACTTGCAAAATAAAGTATGATTCGCAAAGAGCTCTTCAGGGAATACGAATATGATTAATAGTAGAGATAGCACCTCATAGGCATGCATGATTTGATGGACCACATATACCTTTTTGTCAAATTCAACCCTAAATGTGCATGCAGCATTCAAAACAACTTCCTAAAAGTAGTACAAAGTGACTTTGTCAAGATTAGGCATTCAATTTTTTTTTATCATTGAGTTTAACATATGCTTTTTTTATTTTTTTGACTAAAGAGAATCATATCATTTTTCGAATGTGCTATCCTCCATTTTTCCATTGTGGCTATCCTTTGCTGCAAAACACTTATCATGATATATCACCATATAAATTTATTGTATTTACTATTTGCCTAGTGTTTCATTATAGCTTATAGCCTATGTGTATGGGTCTCTCAAAGTCTGTTTATTATTATTCTTTGCTAAAGCTCCCAGGGAACCACAGGTTAAGACAACTACTGAAAGTTCCATCACAATCAAACTGCATCGCATTGCTGGGGATGAAAGTTTCACGTAAGTATCATCAAATTGACAAATATATGAAATTTTACATATATGATTGGTAAATACGCTTTAGGTTTGTTCAGATTCTGAAAATTTGATTTTTATTCTTGTCATTTTTCCTTCCATTTTCAACTTTAAGCCAATTGGGATTGGTGAAATTTACTAGCAATTCTAAAGGCATTTGCAGCTTTTGAAGCAGAACTTAAATAGTGTTGGTCAAGGTGTCTGATTTTTCAAGAACAAAAATATTATCACTGATAAAATAAGTCACTTTCCATCAGTACCTATGAAATAAGTCTGTGGTCAAATTATCTTGACATATACACATGTATTCATTATCCTTTCTGTTTCTAGGTACTTGATACTAGTCAAAAGACATGCCAATGTCAAAAGAGCTACTCATGATGAACTAGCAGACATTGAAACTGCCCCAACGTACAATCAGTCAAGCTCTAATAAACTATACCGCACAGCAAAGCTGGTGGGAAAGGACCTTGACAGCCCTTTCACAGTCGGTGATGGACTCACGTATGGCGGTTTCTATAATGGTCCACTCACCAAGGGAAAAGTCTATTCAGTGCTGTATGGTGCATTGGATGAGAATGGTGTACGTGAATTCCCTTGTTTCCTAAGCTTTCTATTGTGATTATCAAACATCTATCGTTAATGCATTACACCTAGAAAACAAAATTGATTTATCAGATATAGACTAATCCTTCTTCACTTTTTCTGAATTTTTTTTTTTTTTTTGCCAAACCTTTTTATGCATTTCTTTCTTTTTTTTCAGGTGATTGCATCAGATTTTGTTGCAATCAGTGATCCAGTCAAAGGTCAGTATCCCCCTTCCCTAGCGAAATATCAAATCTAAATGTTATGATTGACAGCTAACAAAGAAGTTAACTTGGTGTGACATATCCATTTAACAATATATTCTGACTGGCAACCAATAGAAAAGGCCCAGTTTGAAATTGGTTGTAAATAATCACCAATGCCAAGATGGTATATCATTTTAATGAATCGCAATGTAAATATATGATTAAATGGCTACTTAAGTGACTTCTGTAAGTATTCATTATTCATTCACAGCTGTACGACCACCTGCACCCAACGAGTGGTTGATTCCTGTTATAGGTGTTATTGTCGTAATGGTATTGGTGGGCGTGGTTCTTGCGATAGTTTTGCTATGGTAAGTATCAGAAATCAGGTTTCAGGTGAAAAGTTTGGACAGTTCCTTCAAATCAAATTACTAACGTTTATGAATCTGTGTATTGTATGAATAAATTTCCTTTTGATTATTACCTTTTTGGTACGAACTTCCAAGAATAATAATTGCCATGTACATTACTTGTGTTTTCGATGATTCCAGCAATCCCCAAGTCACATAACCGTCATTGACCACTTCAAGAGTTGTATCTTATTAAAAAATGAAAAGATGAAGTCATCCTATTTTCTATGAGTTATATGTGTGTTTATGGTAATTTATTCGCTGGCAACTTTTTCTGCTTCACATGTCTTAAGTTGCTGATTTTGCCAAATAAAGTTAAATCAGTTTAAATGAAAATATTTAATGATTAAAACGGTCATCACAATCAGGGGAAATTAGAAAATATGGGATAGAAATACAGTGTCGGTTTATCAGCAGATGAGACAAAACACCTTGTATTTGACCATTTGTAGTGTTGCTTCTAAATACAGCATGCTGTAATGCAACACTTTTATCCACTCTATATAGGAGAAAGAAAAGGGGAGGAATGAATAAAGGGCCTGCCAATGCATCTCCAATCATACCTGCGCAAAGAAATAGGAAAAAAGGATATGATAACCCATACCAAAATGTTGATCCATCTAACCAAGTTAAAATCAATGAGGCCCCCAGGGCAAAAAGTACATATGACGGGAATGTTGGCATGGCTAAAGAGATTCCCAAGGAGAATGAAGGTGAGAAGAGTTGACTTTTCGATTTCATGATATTGCAACTATTTCATAGGCCCAATTGGAAACGTTATTTGATTATCGTATAAGTTTTAACTTTGGAAAATTGTATGTGTTTCTTTCCTGTGAAATTCTCAGTGGCATAATTAGGACATCGGCTCATTCTGTAGGAAACATATTTTTCAAACCTCAACATAAATGGAAATGCCGTTATGATATTTATTACCCATAGAAATAAGATTCAGAGTTTGAGTTTTGGTCATAGTAAAATGTATAGATAGATTTCTGTAAATAACAAAGATCAAATAAATGTTTACTGTTTTTCAAATTCAGGGTTATTGTTAGGTTTAAAAAGTAAAGTATCTTGTTTTGTAATTTAGAACCTGGAATGGTTGCATTGTACAATGTGCCTGTGCGAGATGAAGCAGTTGGCCCTGGGGACGAGGAGTATGTCAATCTCAAGGAGTTTACTCAACATCGACCCATTAAAGTCAGTGAACTTTATGACTACGTGATGGAGAAAAGGAGTAAAATAGATGCATTTGAATATGAGTTTAAGGTAATACAATGCAAGCACAATGTTTACACGTTCTTAAACAATGGCTTTACGAATATATTATTCGATGATTTGGTTATGAATACTTGTTTTGATAATTCTTATGTTGTATTACTGTATCACGTAGCAAATTATAGAATAAGAATGAAATTGGTGAATTTCTAGTGTTTATTTCCACCAACTTTTCAAAACGTTTTAGAGTCCTCCTTTTAGGATATCCTATAAAAGGACATGTTAGGTTCACTAGCTCCTTATGCATACATTTGCTCTTCGATTGCAACTTTTCAAAGTCGGTGTGTTCTTATTTCAATGTTGTGCCCTATTTGTGTTCATGTGATGTTTATAGTGTCCTGCTATACTATCTAGATATGTTGAACGTGATTACTTTATCTTTTGTGTTGTAACTATAGTACAAATGAAAAGATTTGGCTGTATATCTCTGGAATGACCATCCGGATTGCTAATAGTTTTTGAAACGAAATAGACGACTGCATAGGTGAAGTAAGCTTAATGGTACTCATATTTCAAGGATTTCAAACAAGATATCAAACTATTTTCGCAAGGAAATGCTTGCAGTACCACAGGCAAAGTAACTCAATTCAGAGGGAAAACATATATTTTACCACTCTCTTGAATTATAAAAACCCTTTGACATTGCATATGACATGCATGTTGCATCGATATATATATATATATATATATATATATATATATATATATATATATATATATATATATATATATATATATATATATATATATATATATATATATATATATATGTATATATATATATAGATGTTTATATATATATATATCTATATATATATATATCTATATATATATATCTATATATATATGTGTGTGTGTGTGTGAGAGAGAGAGAGAGAGAGAGAGAGAGAGAGAGAGAGAGAGAGAGAGAGAGAGAGAGAGAGAGAGATTGTATGTAACCAGTTAAGCATGGTACTCATGGCTTTGATTCAATTCGGTATATCAACATCTAAATGTACATAATGCTGACGCATTGCTTTTTGTAGTCATTACCAAAAGGATATGTGCACTCAGCCGCCATATGCCAGGACATGAAGTACAAACCTAAGAACAGATTCAAGAATATATTCCCTTGTACGTCTCTTTTTTCTATAGCTATGCGCTTATATCATAATGCCAAAATGTGTCTGCCCATTCAACGAGCTAACCACCAGCATATACATGCACGAATTGTGGCAACCTATTATACCAAAATGTCACTAGCTAATCAGTTTACACTTCTGGCATAGGATGGAACGAAGGCAAATGTACCATCTTACAATAGGCGAATAGCAACTCAATGAAGAAGTTGTTTTCCGATTTAATTCCTCATATTGACCCTTTGGTATACAGCATATTATTTTCAAAATAACGAAAGAAAGAAAGCCTGGGCAAAAATGCCGAGCAATGTCTTATAGTCAGAATTCTGCGAAAAGGTTTTTTCTCTAATAGAAATAGCCTAGAATTAAGTAAGTTATATAAATAGTTATTTGGAATTTGGAATTTTGTTTTTCGTCACATTCATGCCAATTGTGGCTAATTCGTGACTAGCCAGTTGTAAGTAGTGGAGGAAACCAGAGAATCCGGCGAAAACCACCGCCTAACCCCAAGTCACTGGCAAAAGGATCTACAAGATGGCTTCAAATATTCCAAACCGTGACTAACCAAAGAGCATACCATAAATGTGTATATTCGGACATGCTAGGACTGGTATTTCCATACAGATTTCTGCTACCTTCAGCCAGCCAAGGAAGATACTGGCCTCGATTATACATGATTACAAAGCTATCTGCTTAATTCCAATCCCTGCAATAAATGATGGCCAGTTTCACTTGCTTTTATACAAAAGATGTTTACCTAGTTCTATGAATAAACATATATTAAGCATTTTTCAATTTGCCACACCACTGTGATCTATTTTTTATAAAAGTAAGGGGTGATACGTTTCTGATTCTGCAGAGAAGTATGACGCTGAAAATTGTATGGATCAACAAGGTGTAATGGCCACGTCATTGCTCAGATTACACATCCTCTACACATAGAGGAGCCTCTCGTATAGATATATGGAAGGTCTTCCATATTCACTCAGTGCACCGGCACTATTTATTGTATACATTGATATTGCATACTTGATTTTTTTCATACAGATGATGACCAAAGGATAGTTCTGGATATATTTGATGGGGACCCGCTATCTGACTACATCAATGCTTCTTACATCAGGGTGAGTTCAAAACGTTGTTTTATTCTCATTTAGAAAAGTGTAGGCCCAAATGTACACACTGATCTTTTGATTATAAACATATACATGCTATACACTGACATACATATCATTGCGCTATGCACTAATAGTTCATTTTTCTACCATCTGATTTAAAGAGGAACATTAGAAAAAGCAGTTCGCCCGATGTTATAGATCGCACATCTTATGTAGAAATTCCTGAATAATTATAGTTCATATATCGCGTATATTGCTAAGTTAATGAAATATAGGCATGAAATTCATGAACCTTATGAAGAGATCAAAATTAGATAATTGATATTCCTGTAGACCTTAAATTGCTATTGTAGCTGTCTGTGTTATTTGCTATATATGTATATGTATGTATGCATGTATTCATGTATAAATGTATGTATGTAAGTGTGTATGTATGCATACCACGCATGCATGTGTGTTATATTTCTCTTAAACCTTTGACAGGGGTACCCTGCCAGAGAAAAGGCGTAC
>CAWWDR010000665.1:0-13000 GCA_963942565.1 Maea johnstoni | reverse complement strand
GAGATAGTTCATTAACAATAAACTCTAAAGACGGCTCGAGTTTTCTGTCCAGATTTGATTTGTCACCCCCTTTAAAGCTGGACATATGATCAACATATACAAAGACAACCAGCGAAGGAGGCTGATTCATTGGACTAGAATTGAGATAGACACATATATAATTCAATTCATTGTTCATGAAACTTATCGTGTCTTTTTTATCACTACCGGAGACGAGTTCACTCTCACCGTACTTTTGCAACAGAATCGTGTATCTCTCTTTCGTTGAGGTATGTACCACGTGCTGCTGCCACGCCCCCTTTTTCACCATGGATGTCATCTTTACACTATACGCGCAAAACTAGTTCATCCTTTTAAACACAACATTCACCTACTAAGAAATACGTTGCAACATTTCATTCATCCTATTTAAGAAAAATAATTGACAGGATCACCAAAGATTGAAATGAAATCGCATTGACGACCGCGGCTCTGACTGCTCTGATGTTTACAAACATGCGGCCCACGTTACAGGAAGCGGAAGTAAATGTGTATCACGTGATCTGATAAATCCAAAATGGCGTCGATCACTCGACAGAAAACTAACATTTTAGATCGTCCTTTGAGCAAAGGAAAGAGCGAGGTGAGCAATGTTTCGGGCATTCGATTTGTATGACAAATATCTCTAGAACAATACTAATGCATTTATTCATTTCAGATCAACTTGAGTACGTTCGCATTCCTGTTCTCGGAGATCGTTCAGTACTGTCAAAATCGAGTGTACACAGTTCCAGAACTTCAAACAAGGTAGGTGGTTATTTAATTTTTGTTTAGTTTCCCTTCGCCGAGGCCTTTTGTTTACTTGACACTAACTCAGCATATAGGGCTGCATCAGCCTGCATGCTTATGAGACGCCTTTGCTATCCAGTGGTCAATATCATGTGTTCATTTATATTGTTTTAAGTGACTGCATTTTTGTTAAAATGGTTTAGATTTATGGGGATGATTTAATTGTAATATGAATACAGTGCAAAGCTTTAAATGCTTGATAAGCTCGGTTATGATTCTGCATTCCCCTTGCACTTCGCAGAAAGATGGGCACTTACCCATTCCCTTCACATAAACGGTGGTGCTGTGGGCCGCTTACTTTGCGAGCTACTATGCACCCTCGAATGTCGGTCAAAATCGCTGATCCGAAAATCGCTGGCTACCTAAATGGCCGATTGCAGAAACGGCTGATGACCCATTGGGCCCTCCTGAAATAAACAAATTTTCTTATTAAGTATTCTGTGCTTCAATATTTGTTTTTGTTTACATCTGAATGTTAATTCTAGACGTAATTACGCCACAAAGCCAAGACCTCCTACAGTTAGAGCAGCTAGCTACGCCAACTCTTCTTCTTGAAATATTATTTTTTTAAGTCCAAAATCCGTCTAATGATAAATGACATCACTTAAAACCAATCCAAAACTTTTTTTATCAATTTCCACACTCCTATACACGGACAACAGGCCTATTTGATTTCCATTAAATAGGGCCCTTTTAACCATCAGTGTTTCTGCAAACGGCGATTTTGCGAACGGCAATTTCGGAATCGACGATTTTGACCATATACTGCACCCTCTACCTAATTTGCATTGTAACATAAAATGGAAACTAGAGATCAATGAAGTAGTCAATCTGTTACCTTAGCTCCAAGAGTTCTATGTTTGGCTTTTTGTATGGTTGATAGAAAAGCTAAAAGAAATCATACAGTATGGTACTTGCTATTGATAATATAGGCTTAAAAGGGAATGCTGACATAGACATGATGTACATCAATCCATGGTAGAATCTGTGATTCTTATTTAAGCCTGACTCCATTTGACAGGCAATAGCAATATCCATATCAAGTTGTACGCAAATGTCTTTTATATAAGAATTTAGGAAAGTAACATATTTATGCCTGCTGCTAAGACTAGTCCAGATAACAGCGATATCCAACTGTCGCATTGTCACACTCGCATGCCAGAAGCTTCAAAACGTGCAACAAGCTAAAAACTTTAAGCACTGTTTAACCTTGGCAATTTTCGTAAAACATGGCAGATTTTGCCTATCAAATATTTCATCTGAATTACTTTTAAGCAAATTGTATCTAAGATATTTAAGCCGATTATCGAACCACGGCCACAAAAATTGCTGTGCCAGAGGTCCAACTGATTTTGCTCCTGGACCAAAAAGATATTTGTAGTATTTTGGACACCCCTTAATAATGAAAATCAACTATCAAAGTATTGATAATGCATTATTGGCTCATCATCTCTGTGTAAAGATATAGAGGTTGGGATTGACTTCAAGGAAAAGTGCACTTGATGACCCAACATGGTGACCACGTTGCTCTAGGGTTTATGTATGGTACTGATTGGTTAATTACTACCTACTACCTATCTTTTATATTGCTTTCTGCTGATGACCTAGTAGGAATCAATTCTAATGGGAGCCAGGTAGTCTTGCTTGCAAGTCAGGCCATGACATATGATAAATGAATGTGATATGTGATGAATACTGTCATAAAATACATCAACCGATTAGGCCACATCAGGGTGTCACATATTTTCATTTGTATTTCAACCTGTGAGGAGTTTTAGGTAAAGATTAAGGTAAAATTATTCCAAATTGTAAGTGAAACGCCCGGTCGTTTTAAAGCATTCAGGCAAGCAAGCCATAAACAAATTTCTGAAAGTGCAGGGTATACTAATAGCAGCTTTTTATTGCCATCCAAAGTGCTTGGTTTTGACTTCTGGAGTATTTGTGTAAAGTAAAAAGTTCATTTTAAGAATTATTGGTGTCTGAAAGATCTAGGGGCCCACAGCAAAATCTCGGGGCATATGCCCCTGGGAATGTCGAACCCTGATATTTTTTAAGGGGGGGGGGGGGGAGAAGAAAGAATTTTCCTTACCTTGCTCAAGGTGAGAGATGTGATACTTGAGACAGTGTTAACAGTAGAGTGGACACAGTAAGTTCTGGGGTTGATGTATGTTGGTAATACCAGAGTGCCTAAGATATTGTTAACTGAGTTGTCCACAAGGCAAAAACATCTAGAGAACCCTGATTGTTAACCATTCATGTAAGCAAGTCATACACACATTTCTGAATACTTACAAATCACAGGGTATGCCTATCCCAAATTGTTGTGGTATCTGTGGCAGCAGCTTTTTATTGCCCTCCAAGTGCTTTGTTTTGAGTTCTATTTAATTTGACAATGAGCTGTCCTGCAGTTGTTTATGTCTCCAGGCGGAGCCACTATCGATGAGGTCCTCTTTGACCTAGATACCCGGATGAGAACACGCACCGCTGCAGCTTAGAGTTAGACAAGTCATGGCACTATACTTTCAAGACTTATTTCCTTGCTTTATAGTGCTGGGACAAACCTGAAAGTTCGTATCAGGCTTCATAAAAGGGTTGCCTACGTACCTATGATCACTTGATTTTCATGGCAACAAGTGTTACCAAAATCATTATACGGATAAAAATGCCTGTGCCCCAAAGGACTATGTTATATATATATATATATATATATATATATATATATATATATATATATATATATATATATATATATATATATATATATATATATATATATATATATATATATATATATATATATATATATTCCAATGCTGACAAGAACACTCACTTATATCAAACGCTAGATCACTACCACGTGTGTCTTTCACGCTGTTCTATGTGTACTCAGTACCACTCTAGTGAACTACGGGGGGGGGGGGCACTCAGGTACAGAGGGGGGCCGCACCTGCGTTACGTATTTCGCGGAAGAAGGGGTATTTTTTTAAGACCTCCGCATGTCCGCGATTTTGCAAAAGGAGGGTAATTTTTTGTACCCAGGTACGAAGTATGGGGTTCAAAATCCCCTTACAATCCACGAAATATACGCGGCTCTGATCAGTGTTTTGATAAAAGAAGGGGTGTTTATTTAGTGGAGAAAGTCAGCGTTTTTATTAGACTAAGGGTGCATTTTTGGCCAGAAATCAATGCTTTAGGGGTATTTTTTAATTTTGATAACGAGTGTATGCGCCCCCTAAATACCCAAGTGCCTCCCCCGGGGACTTAACTATGGGATAACCTTAATATGTGATAGCTTGAATACCTTGTTCTGCCACGCCCACTTTACATCCGTGAGTGCAGAAATCGTTGTTAACGTTTCTCATATCACAATGGTGAAATTAGACTATTGGAAAAAAAGCCCTGTCATGATTTATTATCATTATTATTATTATTTTTTCATTTTCTTTTTTTTTTGGGGGGGGGGGGGGGGTTGGGTCAGTATATGGTTTCGCTCTATTTTGTACATTTTCAATACCTTGGCAATATGTTTTATATGTATATTTGTAATTGCCCAGAGGTGATCTTGAACTAGTTGGTTGCACTTTGCTTTGTTTAATGGACCAAGAGACATTAACTGATGATGTCAAACTCTCAAAAAGACACCGAATGAACGTAATAAATAACTAGGATCGATGACGAAATACCTAACCAAAACTGAATTGAACTTTAGAATATGTTCTATCTAGTTCCGACCAAAATTCTGGCATCTGCTATATTTTCTGCTTTAAGTATATCCTTACGTTATGTATTGCTAATTTATTTCTCATTTACTCATGAACTACATTGTGCTGAAACCGTTAGATGTTTTATGGTAACCGCGCCTACAGATTACTGATTCTAGAGCATGATAGGAGGCATTCACCAATGAGCTTAGTGAACCAGTTTGAGACCCAATACTGAAAACAATCTTGGGGTAGTAATCCCCATGCCCAGATCGAGCGCAGTGAGGGGTTGAATTATAACCTTGATAGAGTTACTGAAATGTATTAATGGATTAGTGTGCACGTGAATTATGATTGGCGTGAAGGGTAACACACGCCTGTATGTAATAAAGAAAATAGACAGCATCCCTTGAAAAACACTTATTTAAATCGTTGCAGTGCAGCTGTTTTTATTGTCTTCTCTCAACGTCATAGTAATTCTTGAACATCAAACAAATATATGTCTCAAGCTATGATACGCTAAATGTAACACAACAATATATACCAGTAAACAAACAATTGAATTATCAACTTTCGTTTATTTGCATTTAAGTCCTATTCTATTGAACCCCTTTTGCTCAAAAAGTGAAACACCTTTTTCAAATTTAATGCCATTTTTTCCGCTCAATCTATGCTATCTTTTGGTCATTATGAAATGAAATCATCCGAATCTACGCCTTTCCTGTGGGTCAATTTTAATGCGGTTTAAATCGTAAGAACGGCCACAATTTCCTCTACTTGCTTCTCAATTTGCTTTCAAATCTGTTGAAAAATAAAGATTTTGCGATAGGTTAAAATCGTTGCAATTTTTATGCCAATTTATTTTGCTCAATCTATGCTACTAGTATATTTTGGTCATTATGAAATAAAATCATCCGTAGCTACGCGTTCCTCGTGGGTCAATATTAATGCGGTTTACATAAGATCTGTCACAATTTCCTCTACATGCTTCTTAATTTGCTTTCAAAACTGTTGAGAAATAAAGATTTTGCCACAGGTCGAAATTGCTGTAATTTTTATGGCAATTCTTTTCGCTCAACCTATGTCATCTTTTGGTCTCATCCGAAGCTACGCCTTTCCGTGGGTCAATTTTAATGCGGTGTAGATCGTTAGAATCGCCACAATTTCCTCTATTGTTTTTCTCCTTCTCTTTTATATCTTTTAATTTGTTTTTAAATCTGTAGCAAAATGAAGATTCAGGGAAAGGTTGAAATCTTAGTGAGTTTTATGACATCTTTAGCACTGCTGCAGCGAGAAAAGTTGCCACAGTAATGGACTCAATGGTTACGGTAAAATTAAGTTACTCGCCAGGTTCCAAATTTCAAAACCTCACAATTCGTTCTAGTAGCCTTTAACTGCTCTCTTAAATCTGTTACAAAATGATTATTTTGCAACAGGCTGAAATCGTAGTATGAATACAATTAATCTTATGGTCAGGACAAAAAAAATGTAAAACGTCCGAAACTTCTCGCTCGCTTCCTGGCCATGCCAGCATCATATTATTTCTCGTTTAAAATATTTCCTAATTACACTTTTGTCAGAAAGATTTTACGAAAATTATTGGATTTCTTTTAGCCATTGCAAGCATAAATGTTAAATTAAATACAAAAATGGGTAACAACACTTAGGTCCTGTCGCAGATGGAAATGAGCATCCCGCAAATTTGGCCCCTGGATATGACACGGACACACACATCTGGATGGACTCAAGCGTTGACCCTTGACCCGGAAGCCGTAGCTGAGGACCCCTTCGATAGTGGCGACATCTGCAGGATTAGTGTGCAGGGAGCCTCATTCCACTTGTGTGCTATATTTCTAAAAAGTATGTTTGATAAGGAATTAGCCCAAGGTCAATGAGAGTATATATTACGGCAATAAACACAGAATAATCATGTGATAGCCACTCAGCAATCTTCACCTGAGAACTTTGCTCACCTTACGCTGGGATCATTTCCTCATTAATGCATCAGGTAATCAAAGGTGAGCCTCTCCACCATAAATAATATCGTCAAGCCATGAGGGCCAAATCTTCAGGGGTTGACACACCTTTTGGGATTGAGCTGCCTTGTTGGGAAGTTTAATGCTGTTTTACTAGACTAGCACAGGCACCAACATTAGTTACAGAACTAACTTACAATGCTGGGCGAGTGGTTGATGATTTTTTCTTGCCTGACATAATGTTTGGCTTGCCTGAAATAAGGTATAACATATGCTGGAATGGCATGTATTATTCTTTATGAATTTAATGATTTGAAAACCAATTTCTGTTAAATGTTGTTGCACAGTTTGCATATTTCTGAGTATTTGTACAATTTTCTATGTAAAAATGTGTAGTGTTCAGAAAACCAGCTTGCCCATTCGGGAAAGTAAAAAATAAAATGTACTTGCCCAAAAGCTCTTCTTTCAAAAATTCGCTTCCTAGGGCAAGCTGGAAAGTACTTATGTTGGTACCTGTAGCAAGAATTTGAACTTGCCCCGCCACTGCCCACAATATTCTAGCAAGTAAGTAATGATTTATACTCGTCCAGCAGAATTATGTTTGCTATGGCAAGCAGGTAAGAATTTATGTTGGTTCCTGATTTCAGATTAAAACGTTTGGAAACAGAATGTGAGAGAGATACAATACTCGCCATGCATTAATGGGTTCATCATGTTTGTAATCTAATCGAATAGCATTCAGATATTGCGTGAGATAGCACAAACAAAATGTGACAAGGTAATTAAGAGGTATGTAGCAAATTCTGAAAAAAAGACAGCAGAGTATTCAGTATAAAGTATGAAGTTCATTTTATGAATTATAGTAGTCTTGAGTTTTGCTATTTTTGGGGGGGAGGGGGGGGGGGAAGAAGAGAGAATTTTCCTTACCTTGACTCAAGGTGACAGATGCAGTCCTTTTGAAAGTGCCAACAGTGGAGTAGACACAGTAACAAAGTGTGAGGGTTGATGTCTGATGTTGATAACTCTGACCTTTGATATATTGGCTTACACCAACTTATATTTTACTCTTTTAAACTACGCTTCTGACCTGAAGTGCTCCGAGCTCTCTTCTGGCAGCTGGAGCCATGTATTTATATTTTATACATCCTGTCTTACTCATGTAGGAGCCAGCCAGGCTTTCCAATGAAAACAGCAATAGTATAAAACAAATACTTTTTATCCTGTGGTTTAGTCTGATTCATGGAAGTCTTTGTCAATTAAAAATGGACTGGGATATTTTCCCAAACAACACACTTGAGAATCTGATGGAAGATGAGACTGTTTTTATACAATGCACGCAACATGCAAGCCACTTTGTGAAGGTAATAGGATGCACAGGAGACACCTGTAATAAAACTACCTATCTTCATGGAATCATGCTTCATAACTATGAGAAGAGACACACCCCCAGTATAGGATAACCTAAACCACCATATAGAATTTACTCATATTCTTCCCAGTGTAGTCTTTTGTGATCACCTCTTTTTAGGCCCATCATTTTCGTCACCTACTTAGTGCAACATTAGGGTCAATGAGGGAATGTCTCATGGCCTCTTTCTTTCATCACATTTTATGAGTGTGGTAAGGTTTTTTGAGTTTTTATGTAATCTCTATGTGGTACCATGTAGCTCTGGGCAAGGAAATGGGCAACTTCCAGGCTAGATTAATGGTTTATAGAAAAGATGAGTTCATAAAAGCTGCAATGAAAGGATCACTCGAGTTTACCTCCGCATCATAGACATACATACATATATTTACAATTGAGAGGAAGTCACCACACCTTTATCACTCCTTATCAGTGCTGATAGTGATTAGCAAAATTTCAGAAGGTGATAATGCTAAATTTGATAAAATTATGTTCCTGGGAAGCAGGTAGTATTGTAAGAAATATCATTAAGGTATCATATTGTTAAGGAAATATTGATATTGTATTGCAAAAACTTTAAGGTGCCAATCCCTAATAATGATAGGAATTCCAATAAAATTATCGATGATGTCTTTGGGGCCCAAAAGTAAGTTTCTTTGTCTAAGACTATTTATTAGAGTTGTTGGATTGGTTAAACCTGCAGCTCACATAGAATCCAGTTTTAAGGTAGCAATAAATTGTGATAAGCACATGAATTCAACAAGCTAAGTATGTACCCTACATGCTTTGTCTGGGTTGTCATATTTGGAAAATTAACCCATTCATGCCTGGAAATTTCCTTGGAATCAAGCACAACATCTCAAAATATTTGAAGGAGTATTGAGTCCTGATCAACATTTCTCATCAGGTATTTTCCGAGAAGTACATTGGTTAGAAAGATAGTACCAAAATAGTCAAAATAGGTGTCATAGGCATGGATGGGAAATAATAGAAGTGAAGCTGGAAAGTGTTTTCCTTATATTATAAAGACACGCAAGTTGACACAACATTTCAATGAATATGTATGTACAGTGTATTCAATGGGTTTTCACCAGGGATTTAAATCTGGAATTTTGTTGATCTGGGAAACAGGAGTATGTGGACTCGTGGAGCAAACCACCACCTAACTTATAGTCATTGACAACTTTTTAACATGCCTTGGGTGTGATTTGTACTCTGGGCATATTGTAGACTAGGCTCCTAGTCCCTGAAAAGTTCACATTTCCTTCTGTGTTGAACAAGCACTGTGGTATGGTACCAGGTATGGTAGATAGATGGCACCACCTGCTCCTCCTATCTCTATAGGTTTACAGTCATAATCAAACTGAATCCTGGTGAGATAAATATAAACTAAATTGACCACTGTGGCTACCTACACTATTTGGTGCTTGGTAACAGAAAAAAAACATAACAGAAAAATACATATGACAGCATAGAAATCTAGGCTAGGCATATGGCAGTCAGGAGAGACGGAGATGACAATGCTTTGGCCACTTAACTATTGGGGCAGCCCTTTATGGTTCCACACAAAACATTACTGTCATATCCTCTATTCCCCAGGGTTGACTACAGCATGTTCAATCAGAGGCCTGCTGTGTCGTCAGTAAGGAACCCTAAAAATGCTGAAGGGTCAAGAATAATTCATCTTCAATTTCCTTGAAATACACATTACCAAATTTCATTGCACAATATATGTATGTATTTATAAAAACCCAACTATTGCCTATGCCCCTAAATTCCAAATGCTAAGACCCTGAGTGGCAGAAGAGCATAAAAAGTTTTTATTTCGTTGAACCCTGCTCAGTGAGTTGAAGACTTCCTGTGTGGTTGTGGCACGCCAGCTTGTAGTTGATAATGCCAGGCTGTAGTTGTAGTAGGATGAAGAGATGAGAGGAGTGGTGTGGGGAGAGACAGATGTATGGTATCTGTGTGTTTGTGTGATGCTGTTTTGGCTGGGAGCTGGACAAACAGTCACAGGAAGAAGAAGTGCTTACAGTGGGGCGCTGTGTCTGACCCAGGCGTGAACTGCAAGCTTTCGACGCTTGCTTGCTGGCAGTCAGGACTATTTCAGTTCAGGGCTGTTAGGGAGAACAGGAAATCACCTTCCAGCACACATACACATACACACACATGCACAAATATGCATATGCATGCAAACACACATGGACTTTTATACACAAACGCATGCATATGCATGCAAACACACATACACATGCACATATATGTGTACCCACACACACATGCCTATGAGTGCAAAGACATGCGTACATACACACATGCCTATATACATGTGCATATACATGTACGTGAGCATTCACATACATGCACATACATAAGCATATGCATGCAAGGACATCCACAAATGCACATATACATGTGCATGAATTATATACACACACACACACACACACACACACACACATTCAAACACATGTGTTTGAATGTGTATACATACATGTGCATGTATATACATGTGCATATACATGTGTGCCCACACAGATACAAATGTGCATATACATGAAGTGTGCTTTTACACTTGCATGCACACACATACATATGCATGCACACACATACATACACATAATTGTGTGCATATAAATACACAATGCTCACACATTCATACACGTAGGTACAGTTGCACATACACATATACATTCAATTACACACACACACAGTCACACACTATCAATCTGTGTATGCTGAACTACTGATTCTACAGCCATTGTCCCTCCTACTAGAAAGTATGCACCAATCGTTATTTAGAAACCAAAGCCTATGATGGTCCAGAGCTTAACAAATAAATTCATGTCCTGACTCAATTTTTCCACAAATAATGTTCCTGAAGCAGTGCACCAGAATATGACATACATAACATTGTTGTTTTTCCAAAAACCTCTTCCAAGACAACTTACCTTACAACTCCAGTAGTCAATTACAAATGTATTGCATGTAAAATTGCATAGGAATTGAATTCACAAGGTAATTTCTTTTTTTGTGCAACAAGTAGATTTATGGTCTAGCAGTCTGGCTTGTACGTAATAATCAAGGATATGCAATAACAGCGTTCAACTTAAGAGCTCGCCCGGGTGTGAATCACACCCTGATATTTGGGCGGGCGAGCCACAGCCAAAAACAGCTCGCCAGGGGGACGAGCTGCTTTTCCTGCATCCCTACCAATTCCCTGGCTTGCTTTACTGAAAAAAATACCTTGTTTTTGACGCAGATGTTCACCCCTCTTAAAAGGATCACCTATACGCACCTGGCAAGTCGCCTAGAACAACCTGGCTGCAGGAAATAGCTAAAAATATGCGTTCTGCACATGTTGATGCTCAACTTTATAATGTAAACGATACAAGAGCCCTTAGTGGTCTTTGTCTCCTAGTGACGTCACACTGAGATGAGGTTTGGGTAGCCAGGTCTTCACTATAGCGCATATGGTAGTAGGTCTCTCTGACACTATATATCAATTGTTTTATTTATCTTAATATGTTATGTCATTATATAGGCTGGGCCAGGGGGCGAGAAGCTCCAGAAAGCTGGGCAAGCTGGATTTTTTCCGGGCGAGCTGAAAAATTTTCGAGCTCGCCCGAAGGGCGAGCTCATTTAATTTCTTATTTCTAACCCTGAATAATCAAGGTTTTGGGCATGAACATGATGCTAACTTCTCCTCATAGGACTTATGAGGAGAAGGCTTATACGAGGTAATGATTGGTATGATTTTTGATACAACCAGGAACTATATATTTTAAAATAAATAGTTCCTGATAAAACCAGATACATTTTGTTTCACCATGCTTTCATCTATTGAGAGACATGAAGATGTCTGATGGGTTTGATCTGTATTTTAGCAGTCTTTAGATATGATCATTTTTTTTCCATACAGATTGTCTGAACTTGGCTACCATGTAGGTGTTAGGATCCTGGATGTACTCTTCATGCGGGAGAGGAATCTCAAGAGGGAAACCAAGCTTCTCAATATGCTGCTCTTTATCAAGTCAAATCTATGGAAGGTAATTTCTAAGCTTAATAGCTAAATCTGTGTATAAATGTAGTGCTTTCTGTATATATGCCACTCTTTATCAAGTCCAATCTATGGAAGTTAATTTCTAAGCTTTATCTAAGTCTGTGTTTGAATTGAGTGGTTTCAGTAAATATGCTACTCTTTCTAATGTACACTGACTCCAGTCTATAGAAGGTTAACTCTCAACTATGTAGCTTAGCTCCCAGTGAATACGGTCTTATAAGGGGGTATCTATGGAGGATAAATTCTAAACTCTAGATATAAGTTGTGACTGAATTAAATGCTGCTCCCTATATATGTTGCTCCATATAAAGGCCTGTTTATGAAAGGTGATTTAAGCTCTTTGTCTTAGAAGCAGATTGAATTCAGATGGAGGTTTTTTTTAACTTGCCAACAGAGCTAACATATCTATGTTTTCTAGAAAATGTATACATGAACTAATTTAACAAAATTCTCAACAATATTATTGCAGGCTTTTCTGATGCTTGCTCGGTGGTTAAAAAGGTTACCAAAAATGACCAGTTTACTGCCAATGCTGTTGAAATGTCATGTATCTGTTTAAGGATTCCAAAATGATCTCACAACAGCTAAGTGAAAACAGTTTGGCCTTCATTAAAAGTACATACTACTTACAGATTTACAGATTTACAGTATATAATTATGCTGACAAACTACCGTAGCCTTTTTTGGAATTGATCAGCAACATGTATATTAGACGAATGAATTATGTATCATTTATTTCAATTTTTAAATTGATTGTAGAACCTTTTTGGAAAAGAAGCAGACAAGTTGGAGCACGCTAATGATGACGAAAAAACTTGTATCCTTTTGAATGAATTGATCACAAATGCATATGTATATACATGTAAGTGGATTTGGCAGAAAGAAGGGGATATTTTCATTTTGATTGGTCATGTATTGTTTGAAAATGGTGAATAAGTTATACATTCATTATCTAGATTTTTAGATCATTTTTATTTGAAGCATATTCAAAAGTATTGAGGGTTGAGAGTAATATTTATCTTTTTAA
>CAWWDR010000663.1:0-12067 GCA_963942565.1 Maea johnstoni | reverse complement strand
GTTTGTAAAGAAATTTTCTTATTTTTTACGCTCTACCTTTGGATTATGATGAAATATGTAATGATAGTTTTACTTTTTAGATACATTTACATTTTATCTTTAAAAATGAATTGCTGTTTGTAGTAACTGTATTATCATTTGGAATGGTTTCCTATATGTTTTAATCTGCAGAACACGATTCCTGCCAATTTTTTCTATTACATCAGAGATCAGCTGGAGAACGTGGACATTGATAGGTTAGGCCACTCCAATTTAATAACTTGTCTTACGTGCTCAGGAGGCAGGAAATGAGCCATTTTGGAATATATATTTTTTTTAAATGTGGGTTTTTTAACTTATTTCATTTTTGTAGAGTCTGCTGACTAGGACTGGTAGCGAGATGTTTCTAACAGCCTATTCTTAACTAAATAAAATCAATCAAAATCAATTAATCCCTGTAACCTTAAGGGTGGGAGATATACATCCTCAAATATGAGGCTCTACTACAGCATTTATTAACTCCTGAAGTTGATTGAATCACCCTAACAATGAATATTCTTAAATCTAGCACTTTTTTTTTTATGTCAGAAAATTTCCAAACCACTTTCGTCCGTAAGACATCAAAGTCGACTTTTTTCTTCTTTTCTTTGGAGTCTGACAGGATTTTTTTTCCAAAAAAAGCTCGTAAGACAAGTAATTAAATTGGAGTGGCCTTAAGAGATTTTAATTGCTTCATGACAGCAGACCCCAGGCACCAGCAGTCCCATAGACTTGGGTATGCTGCTACTGCGAGTATGTTGGTATGTATGAATCGTATCATTATTGATTTTACTTCATTTCAAAAAATAATACAGCATGATGAAGCTTTTACAGTATAACATATAACACGAACTCATTATCATAATTATCAGATGAAATTTTCAAAGAATACAATTGGACTGTTAACACTGCCCTCATGCACGAGTTTGATAGACATTCTACTCTTTGAACTTCTCTCATATACTATTGCCCTTAATGATAGATTACTCTCATATTCGTCAGCCAAGCTGGCAGCCCAGATATGCCTGATTTCAATAACGTCTCTCCGAATCAGTTCCTAACGATCTGAATAGAAAATGAGAAAAACCTCAGTTGGCCCACTACTGTTTAAGGTAGAAATTGGCCTTAAATGTTAAATGGTTAAATGATGATGCATGTCTCTCGCCTGATATAGATAACATTTCCCCGAGTCAAGTCCAAATATTCTGCATAGAAAATGAGGAAGGGCAGTAGTTGGTCCATTTAAGGTCGATTTTGGCCTTAAGGGGTTAAATGATGCTGCATGTCCCTCGCCTGATATAAATAACATTTCCCCGAGTTAAAACCTAATATTCTGCATAGGTAATGAGGAAAAGCAGCATTTGGTCATTTAAAGGTCGATTTTGGCCTTAAGGGGTTAAATGATGCTGCATGTCCCTCGCCTGATATAAATAACATTTCCCCGAGTTAAAACCTACTATTCTGCATAGGTAATGAGGAAAAGCAGCATTTGGTCAACTATAAGGTCGAGTTTGGACTGTAGGATTATGTATGTATTTATTGACCGTAAGCAGTGTTACAAAAAATCATACGTGTAGGAACGTGTAGATTTACAAAAATACATGATCGTGTTACGAGAAAGGAGACATCGAGATAACCTTTACTCGTTAGAGGTGTTTGAAAAAAAAAAAATATAAAGAGAAACCTAACAAACTTAACTGATTACTAGGCACACAAAACGGGAGTTAAACAACGAAAGAGAGGGAAGAGATGCATTTACTTAAGAAGAAAAACAGAAACCGGGATTGTTTGGGATTAGAGCTTTTCATGGTCCAAAATAATGCGTTCAGAGATCCGGAGAATCAGGCATTTTTTCCTGTCTAAAAAATTCAACCAATTCCGGCCCTCTCTCTCATCACAATACGGTACATCTTATAAACGTGGTTTGCGACGATTATCCAGAAATTGACTAGGTCTATCCATTCGACCCCTTCAACCGGTCTCCCTAGTAATGTCCAAATAACCTCTTCAGAACTATTTACAATCCTATTCCCTACATTGTCGGGCATATTTGAGATGTCTTTAAACATATTTGCCCTTTCGTCTGCTAGATACGGACATTGCATAATAAAGTGTTCTGAGTCTTCTACAGCATGATTGTCACATAGGGTGCAGGATCTAGAGCTGAAGGCCTTGCCTTTTAACCGATAGTCATCACATCTCAGATCACTCACTCTACAAACGATACGGACCATAACTTCACACTCACGTATCAGGCGTGTGTCCTGATCAGCTATCCTCCACCATATCATGTAGGATGGTTTATCCATCACCTTTTTAATACCTGACAGATATGTAAAGTATGCACATCTAAATTCCCAGTCCTCATCTTCAAGATGCCAAGCCTGCTTCCAGATTATCTCTTTCCAGCCGCTTTTACTGAAAATTGCGGTACCGAAAATCATACTCATTGTCTCTCTATATATACCAAAAAGCATGGCCACCTTCAACATCTCGAACATGGGACTATGGAATTCGTTAGTCATGTGCCTACCTATATCATTGTCGAATTGTCTTGCCCTACTCATAAGGAGTCTTTTGTATACAGTGTCTTCTTCCATTACCGTAATTGTTCGAATAAACAGGAGCTTTTTGACATATATGAGCATTTCCATCCTCATCCAACCCAACCCAGTGAAACTAGTATGGCTTGGTGATGATGGTGGGAAGCGTTGTAAGCGCCTCCCTGCGTACTTCTGGAAGTTGTCTAGTAGGTTTATGTCATTGTCGGTCAGCACCCAAATCTCGGCACCATATGTCACCATGGGTACGATAAAGGACCAAAACACAAGATTACAGGCCAGCATACTAACACCTCCTTTTTTTACACCGATACCAGACGCCGCCCCTAGGGCTTTTCTGCCTTTTGCAATCTTGTCCTTTGTTCTTTCATCGTTATCGTTAATAGAGCATTTCACGCCCAGGTGATCATATGATACCTTTTCTGGGATTTTCTCATTACCTAGCCGGAATTGTCTATGTTTTGTATTAATTTGTCTTTCCTGTGAATTCTCCCCGTACACCATCACCGCACTCTTACTCGCATTAAATTTATAGCGCCATCTGGTGCTATGCGCATAAACCATGTCCATCACCCCATCGATCTTTCTCTTTGATGTTGTGGCGGCGGCGATATCATCTGCGTAGCCCAGGGGAGTAGAGTTAATCCCATGGACTACGCAGCATAAATGGGAGTTTTCAAGTTCTATAAGTAAGGAGTTTATGAATACAGCATACTTGATCAATGAGAGGTACCCGCCCTGATGAATTCCGCATAGCATCGGGTACCACTCAGAGATCAAGTCGCCTACTCTCACTCGACACTGAAAATCAACATAGCACTTGTAGAGTAACCTCCATGTCCTTCCGGAAATCCCCAACTCTCGCATCTGATAAAATAGTCCATCTATCCACACCCCGTCGAACGCTTTAGACACGTCGTAGAATACCACAAAGACGTGCCTATTGCGTTCGAGGAGTGCGGACACGGATTCCTGTAATACCATAGCAGTGTGTAGGGATGAGGTACCACCTCTACATGCACCCTGTAGTCGTGTCATGGGGGCCACATTTAACCACCATGCTTTCATTCTGTACCAAAGCATAACTTCAAACAGTTTGTTCATAGTGGTCAAAAGGGTGATTCCCCGGTAGCTATTGGTATCAAGTGTAGGTGCGTTCTTGCCTTTGTATAGGGGCACTTGTGTGCCCCTCCTAAAATTCGTTGGTATATTTTCAAGGTCAAAAATCCATTTGAAGGTCAAATAAAGCACCTGTACAATACCGTCCCCCGCATGAGCTAGATGCTCCTTCGTGATACCGTCGTATCCCGGTGCCTTATTCGAATTCAAATGGCTAATCCCTTTACGGATTTCTTCATAATCGAAATAATTCTCCGAAAAAACGTCACCATCCTCACTAGATAGCCAGCTACTCACATCGTTTGTCACTTTCGAGAAATGTTCTGAGTCGTAACTAGGATCATCCTTTGGTCTGCTAAGATCACTAAAGTGATCCTTCCAGACGTGCATGATCTCATTGGGGTCACTAACAACTACCTTGCTCTTATTTCTGATAGCATTTATTGAGCATTTACCACCGCTCCTCTCACGTCGGAGCAGCCTCCAAAAGGTATTTTTATCAGTGTCGGCGGATTTGGAAATAAGTCTAATTTTCTCATCTTCATAAGACCTCTTTAAACGTTTAAGGCATTTATTGAAGTTCTTTTTGGCTTGACTATTTTCAATCCATAGGGTGTTAGATCTATCCCTGGGCTTCCCGGCACGACACCATTTGCGGTAGCATTCGATTTTGGATTTTTTGAGACTGTCTAAATCCTTGCACCAATAGGGTCTAACGTGCTTCCTGTATCTGGACACCGGAATAGCTCGCTCCCGTTCCCTCAGAATGCGGACAGTCCGGTCAACTAATTCATCTAGGTCGTTTATATTGGGTTGTTTCCCAACAAATTCATGATATGTTTCATTTAGAGAGTCGGAGACTGGGCGTGTGTACCTAGAGTACAAGTCTTCCGCAGAAAGTTTATCCCACATCACCTTGCCCATCTTATTAACCATTCTAGTGGTCCGGACTATATTACCTAGATCCAGTACTACGAGTACTGGGCGGTGGTCCGACGTGTTAAGGGCCTCATAGTCTACCACCCTACATGAGCATATATTATCACAGATATCCTTAGGGATGAGGATATAGTCTAAACACGACTCCCCTATATACCCTTCATACGTATTTATTGGGCCCGTGGTCTTATCACACATGTTGGTCGCTAGGAGGTGATATTTCTGGATAAACCTAGCTATTATCTTCCCTGCGGTGGTCGGGTCCCTAACACCCCTGGGTCCCCCTTCGTGCCCTACATCTCCGTTTAGGTCACCACCAATCACGTTTATACATCCTATCTCGGTATCCTCAATAATCGCAGATAATTCATCAATTGACGTCTGGAGATCCTCTTGACTACCCTGCGATGGTAGGTAAACACAGAATATATTTATCGTGGTGCCGACGAGATTCTGGAGGGTCACACCGCATACCCGATCATGGGCTATCTCTTTAAGAGGTGAAACTCCCCTGATTTCCGATTTCCAAACAATAGCCACCCCGCCCTGGCCCCTCCTTAGACCATAGCTATCGGGATTTGAGAGTTTGCTGGACCTGGCATGCCACTGAACGTCGACCCCTAGTTCTTCTAGTTCGCTTAATTTATTTGAATGCAGCCAGTGTTCGGTAATTAAAGTAAAGTCATTCTCATTAATGAGCTCTCGTGCATATGGGATGGAGGCACTTAAGCCTCGCACATTCCATGTGCATATTTTTAATCTTGAACTATCGAACGTAATATATTCCCCCACTGTTCCCTGGTCGACTACGTTTTTCATTACAAACTACCATGGTGTAACACAGAATTGCGACATAATAGATTTGATACATGAATTCACCAAAGAGATCGTTATCAGAACATGGAATATAAAGAGGCACCATTCGAGACCCACAGATATACCGGCTGTGAGATAAATAAAGCCTCATACGGACTTCTTTGGCATCTATGCTGTACCCAAACGGGATAGTTCGTGTGTTTAAATGTTCATCAAACATCGCCATCCAATCATAGTCTATAGTCCATCCTATATTAAATAATACTGCTCTATAACGCAGTCTGATAGTACCATATGTGTTCTTTGCGCCCAGAACACCAGACGACCTGTCGTGGCCATCTCTCCTGAGGTAGACCCGAATACGTAGCGCGATGCCATCGTTCAGCAGAGTACTGGATCGCCTTATGTGACTAGGCAACAGTCCATCGCAGTCTCCCCGGTGAGATGTCCCCGTACCGGCACACCCTGTTCTGGTCGCATAGACTCGCAGCAATGTCTGAATAAGAAAAACAAACGGATTCGGCAGTATACACGTGTATAGACAACATCTATATACAAACATATGTTTCATTTTATATCTAAGTACAGGTTGTCCGACTCTAAATTGTGTCGGGTCATATCTACCTACTACTTTAAACAAGTCGTAAGCCTGGTTGTGAGCGCTAGGCGGCATATTGCCTACTGCGGTTGTCATCCGTACACCGGTACTCCACTTATGGGGAGTTATTCGAGACGTGCCATGTTCACACTTAAAGTCATCAAAATCATAGTTATTCACGAGCATGTTATGAAACTTGTTACTGTGGGCACTCCCACATCTATGTACATCTTTCTTATTTTGCAGATTGTCAGCATCACAATGCGTGTACTCAGGTTTCACTCCAGTATAGATACGCACTGGTTGGTTTACATTACTCATAAGGTACACACTGTACCGTGTCACCCCTTTCAAAGCGACAACGTACCAAGTATCCACACCACCTGAGGCGGTTCCCTTGATCAATTCGCTGGTGTCCATATACTGGAATTCCCTCCTGGGCTTGACGTAACCGCACAGCTCGGCACGATCGACGTATATCGATAAGTCTGTCTTCGTCTGTGTGCATATCTGCGTGTCGCCGTATTCCCATTTGGGTGATCCAGTTGGTTTCCACGCGATTTTGACCACAGGATTCCGCCAGGGTGCCTGGAATGATATAATGAGACAACCTAACAGTACAAGCATACACATAGCAACATTATACATACATGATGATACAGTCTCCGACCTTGTTCTATTTGAGCTACTTAACAGACCTGACGTGGGTGTAGGCATTATTCTCTTGTAATGGGGCTTACCCCTCATGATTGGGTTTGTTGTTGTTTTTTCTATCTCTCGGATTAACGAACCATTCGCGGACTTCTACGTCCTCTGGCCAGAAGTCAGGGTCCATGACTGTCACCCAGTCTGCCTCAAATACGCATATCCTACATCTGGCAGTAGGCGATTCGTATTTGTCTGTCAGGATCTTAACGAAAATAGTACCTACACCCCTTTCCTCGCAATACACCTGTAAAGCACTCTCTAGGTCTTCTGGAGATTCGAATTCGGTTTTATCTACGCCTCTAACGAACACGTCCTTATGTGGTCTGAGCCGTGTACCTTTTATCGGGGGGTAAGACTTAGGACTCATTCTAGTGTTCTTTGGTTTCTTACTGTCTTGTACCAACCATTTACTCTTATTTGCCATATCAGCATAAGATGACTGATTATTCCCTCCATTACCTTCTTGTCGGTTATCATTTACGTTAGACCTCGACCCTCTATCTTCGGATTGGTTATCGTATCCCATACCCTGGTTACCGGGCAGGTCCTTAACCATCGAGACTGAGCCGTCTAGGTTCGTTTTAGTGGAGTCATTTACATAGATTCTATTCATAATAGATTTGTTAATGCCTGGTGGGGCCTTTTCACCCTTATCGTAATTACCATTGTCAGCCAGAGGGGCAAATCTATTCTGTCTTCCCCGGTCTACGCTCGGGGCGTTATCTCTATCTAATGTCGGTGGGTTAGCAACTTTGGTTTTCTCTATATTACTATTCGTTGCATACCCCACTGACTTCTGCTTAGGTCTAGCACCACCGTAACTACTCACACTTGGGTTGTTGGGTGTCTGGTTCCGCTGGGCTGGTGCTTGTCTAGTTGCGTTGTTCGGCGGTTTGTTATTAGAGTTCATCGGTCTCCTCAGGGTGTGGGCCGACGGACCCGTCCTTGCTGGTGTGTCTTTGTTGCGGGTCGATGAACTCTGCTCAGCTGCTCCTGACCGCTCGATAGGCTCGCCTTCACCGCGACGTTGTGGTAACCCCTCTGGGCCGCCATTCGCAAGGGTCGCCAAATACGCATCTATCGTTCTGCTCTCCTCACCGTCCTCATCTGCCCACGAAACATTCATGTGAGGTTGACCTGGGATCGGGGTACTCGCTGTCGGGCCTCTACCAGCACTCTCCCGTTGCACACTGCCAGGTTCACCATCATCGGTTCTGAGTCCTTGCTTTGGCAACGGCGTCATCGTGTTTTTCGTGGCACGCGTAGTCACGGACACGCTAGGAGTGTTGACTGACCTCTGTTTAGGTACGGCACCTTTATCTTGTACACGGGGAGACAGGACATCCTTCGCAGCTCTCATCAGCGTCTGGTACACAGACTCGTTCCTTCTTGCATTGCTGCGATTCGCCGCTATTGGAGATTTCCGCCCGACTTTCTTACACGTCTGCGCCTTGTTGCTAGAGACTGTTCTTTTCCTCTTTCTTGTAGAACTCTTAGGTGTTCCTTTGACCGAACTGGTATCAGTGCTACTACACTCAGTTATCTTACTGCAAGAGTTATTCTCGCTCAGACGCTCTCTCTCGATCTCGAGCCGTTGTATCAGGTCAACATAGTTCTTCTGCATCGTCTCTTGTTGCACCTTCAGATCGTGTATTTGATTATAATAGTCCGCATCGATCTTATCCACTTTTCTATCGCTCTTTTCTCGCCATATCTCGGTTGAACGAAGCCTTCGTTCATGGTCAGTAAGTGATTGCTCCACATACAGGAACTGGCTATCAAATTCTGACCTCTTGATCAACGGATCACGTATCATGTTCGGCCCGGTCTGTGTCGCCATACTCAATGCGCAGTTACACTTTCTCTCCTTCGATTCCGGTATAGTGACCTCAGGCTGGCTCTCAGCCTGTGGGGTCTCTTTTGTCGCAGCGGCTCCCTTCCCTGCTGTAAGTGTGGATGTTGTTGCAGACCTTGCACCGATCGTTTGTATAGGAGAACTTGAGATGATCCTATCATGGATTTCCAAGATCTCACGCACAAATGATGCCTGACTCAGATTCAAATTGTCTTTGCCAAGATCGGTCGACACGTTGTCTCTCTGCGGAGTTTCTTTGTCGGACTGGGTGTCATGTCCTTTTGGCGGGGAATCGACGGTCGTCTGCCCATGCGCGGGTTCGGATTCCATGACCTCAGATCTCCGTACATAGACACCTGCACTCTCGATCGCATCCGGGTATCCATCTGGCCCAGACTGTACATCACTCATCCTATCGACCTCTGTCTCTTTATATTCACTGGTATCATCTATGTCGCCCTCATCACAATCACTACCGATCAATTGGTTGTAAGTCTCATTTGTCGTATCTCCGTTTGCCTCTCTCTCCATTTGCATATCGCCATTCTCGTCTATATCTAGTAGGTTATCACACCTCGAGTCAAAAATTGTACCAAGGGCGGTACCCACTATAGTGCTGACCGCACTGGAGTTACCCTCATTTATGTCCGCTGTATTCTTATTCCCTCCATAGTCTGATTCTCCGAATAAACTGTAGCTATCGGAGAGCCGTTCATCATTACTAGACCTGCTCACTTCCTTCCTTCTAGAGATACTCACACTGTCCTCGTTTAGCATCTGACTGTCCTGGCCGTCACGGTCTATATAAGACAGAGAGATCGACAGGTTCTTCTCGTCCGACTCCATTATAGCATCCAGCGCCGGGGCGCATATCAATTTCCCTCTCGTGTTGAGCAGAAGTTTCCTCCTTAGCATCTTGTATGGGAAATGCGGGCTCATGTTTGTGATATACATATATAGGTCGCATATGTCAATCGCAATCAGGTTCACTTGTCTCCTCTTAATCGCATTCCAAGGGTCTGTCGAGATCGTGGATCCCTTGTCCGCCCCATTCACACGGCCGTTCGCTACATTCCTTTGTGCTTTCGTTTTTGCCTTATCGAAAAGACGTTCTCGCGCATATCTCAGTTCCTCGATGTCGAAATCCGCCACAAGTTCGCTCGCTACATCCTTCTTTGGTTCGTCAACCAATTGCCACAAGAATCTCTCGATTCTTTGGTCGATTATACCAGTAAAGGTTTGAGTTTCGTCGGAGCTCCACTCGTGTGCGTCTGTGTCCGCCATATTCCATGACGTCACCCAAGGGGTTAAATGATGTTGCGTGTCTCGTGAGATAAAGCCCATTGCGTCAGGCTCTCGCTCTGGGAGACATCAGGACAGCGATTTCCTCCCCTAAATGTTGCTTCAAGGTTCTTAGTACTATCCCAGTCCTTGAGGATTAGAACTACAAAAACAGTGCAATTGGAAATCAATCCTGGGCGAAGGAAGGTTATCAGAGATGCACAGGCAGTCCAAATAGAGCGCAGCGCCCCCAAGGTAGGGTGTGTTATAATGCACTGGTTTTACACGGATTCCCAAGGGTATGAGATACGATAAAGTTCACTACTCGTTCGTGCATGCGTTTGTTGTGTTTGTAATCTGTGCAACCTGTTCTATACCTCCTATGCTACTGCTCGGTTTTTGAGTGTGTCCTTGTGACCGTTTATATATATATATATATATATATATATATATATATATATATATATATATATATATATATATATATATATATATATATATATATATATATATATATATATATATGTATATATATATATATGTATATATATATATATATATATATATATATATATATATATATATATATATATATATATATATATATATGTATATATATATAAACAGAGAGAGAGAGAGAGAGAGAGAGAGAGAGAGAGAGAGAGAGAGAGAGAGAGAGAGAGAGCCTTCTGTTGGTCTAAAGATATAAAGTGTTTCTATAATCATCAGGTTCTATTTCCTTATTATTCTCAATGACTATACCACGAACGTAATTTTGAGTTGCGTTATACAAAGTCTATTCCACTGCTTTGCAACTATCATTATGACATTATGAGAGAGACTATGTAATATCATGTTTCGATGAATGGTGGCAAGAGAGAGCGAGAGAGAGAGAGAGATTATCTAAACTTACCTCTTTTTTGTCTTTTCCTCGTGCGTTCGTTTGTTTTTATTTGTTGACGCGGCGTACATTTTTCCAAATAATTCCACCAACGAAACTCAAACGTAAAATCCTCCAAATATGTATCCCACGAGAAATAAACCACACAAATTCCTTGCACCAAAGTATCCAATGTGCCTTAAATCCTGGAACGAACCTACACGATAGGACGTCTAGGTCTAAATGATACCCAGCCAACCTATTTCAACAGGTCGTGTCGTAATTGATATATATATAAAGCCCAGTACGTAATTACTGAACAGATACATTTAGCCATGACATGGTTGCATAATTCAGCATGGTGAATTCACACTTACTTATTAATACCACTTCTTAATCACATATTTTGGAAACGATCCGATGAGATTTACAGGTATACCAGATCCGTATGTGTCGTTGTGGTCTGTGTGTGTGTATGCATAAGCCGCTACGGTTGCACACTATATGTAGGTTCCAGTGCTACTACTACTATACGTGTACTGGCAGTGAGTAGTAATAGTAATAGCAGTGTGAGGGGGTAGGCGTCCCGCTGCTTGGCTGGGCGTACACTAGCTTGCATCAGGGCGTACACAGGCTTGGCTGGGCGTATACTAGCTTGCATAGGCGTACACTAGTTTGCCTGTGCGTACACAAGGTTGCATGGGCGTACACAAGCATGCATGGGCGTACACAAGCTTGTCAGCAATTCGTCGCAGGATCAGCAAGAGCTGGCCACTGGTATTGGTTGTCAGCGCGCTGTACACCTGTCTGCTTCCCCGTTAACCCATTCACAACCTTAGTGTAAACATTGTATTACACACACACACCAACAAACAGACACAAACATATATATATATATATATATATATATATATATATATATATATATATATATATATATATATATATATATATATATATATATATATACATATATATATATATATATATATATATATATGTATGTATATATATATGTATATATATATATATATATATATATATATATATATATATATATATATATATATATATATATATATATATATGTATGTATGAATGTATATACATATATATATATATATATATATATATATATACACACACATATATATATATATATGTGTGAGTATATATATATATATATATATATATATATATATATATATATATATATATATATATATATATATATATATATATATATATATATATATATATATATATATATTATATATATATATATATATATA